>JZKD02S2373125.1:296465-308551 GCA_000966675.3 Picea glauca
GTGGGAGCAGCCAATCAAATGGATTGGAGAGCAGTCATGGTATCGGATATGGTAGGAGGACAGAGCCACCTCTAGGTGGTAAAAGTACCTTCCTCACTAAGAGGGAGTGTTGATGTTTTAGTAGCATCGGACAAGTACTTTCGTGTCAGTTTGTGTCTACATGTGGGAGGAATCCTTAATTATGCCTCTCAACCTTAGGAAAATCATTTTATAAGTTAATTATTAAAGTGAATGCACTTTTGTAACTAATGTGAGTTCATTTAATTAAATGCCTAAGTTTTTGGCATTACTAATTAAATTAAATCCTAGCCATTATATCTAAATAGAAGGTGAAATTCAATCTCAACCCTTGATCACTTTGGAGATAGGGTTTTGGATTTAGGGTAAACTCAAGGTTATAAAAGGTAGCTTATGTGAAAGGAGGAGACACATACACACACAGAGTGAGAGAGTGAGATTTCATTGATTGGGTGAAGGGCTTTCATCCAAGTGTGCAGAGAAGGGTTCGAGGAAATGAGCAAAGGGACAACAAGGGATATAACATCCAACCAGCAAGATCGAAGGATTGATCTTGAGGTTTGTAGGCCTTGGATATTTTTTTATTTGTATTTTCCTCATTGGGCCACTATCCCAGGACGAGAGCCTAGATTAATAATAATAAACATCACACAATACCAGTTTTCCCTTTGGGGTTTTTCTAGGGATAATTTATGCAAAAATCTCATGTTCAATGTGTATGGTTTCATTATTTATGCTTTCGTTGTAATGTTTGGTTAATAACTCAGTTAAGCATTTATTCAATGAAGTGATTTTATTTGAAACTAATTGTTGGGTGTTGGGTTAAGGAAAATTAACAATCAAATAATGAAGCAGAGGCTTACAGTTTGCTTGAAGGCCCTACTTTGGAAATCTCTCTTGAAATAACTAGGTTGACACTCCTTAGTGACTCTGTGATAATAATAAGGGAATTAGTCAAAAATTTGAGTCTTGGGGGCAATATCATCTCTGACATTATTTATCAATCTCTCTTCCTCCTAAAAGATTTTGAAGAATACTCTTTGTTTCATATTAAACGAGATCTCAATGTTGAAGCGGAAATATGTGCTACGTTGGGCTCAAGGTTAAACAAAGGGAAACTTATCTTGAATAGGAGGCAACAATGGTTTCACAACCCATAATTTTAATGGAAGAGACATTATTTTGGATGGTTTTTTGGTTGTTCATATCACTGAAGTGGAAACATATCACATTTATGGTTGTTTTTTAATTCGAGGACCATATTAAATTCGACACATGCGAGGGATTTGTTGGCAGCAAGGCGATGGGTTATTTATATGCCTCTAGTGGTGTCTTAGGTTGGTAAAGGGTGGAGCGACTTGGCTTTAAAATTGAGGAATACTTTGGTGGAGGGTGAGCATCAATACTGGTCATTACTCATCCAATGCCAAGTTTGTTTTTTAGTCTACCCAAGCCCAACTTGGCTCTTATTCATCATAATTTGTGTTCTTATGTACTTTTGTCTTCCAATCACAAATTGTTGAGTTCTATGGAGATTTATTTCGATTATGGTCGAAGCATTGTGTAATGGTTGGATTGTGGTGTCTTAAGGTCAGTTTACTGGTTTTTAAATGCTCTGTCTCGTTTTGGGTGGATATTTCTTGTCAGTTTCCCTCAAGTATCTTCTGTCAATTGTGAAATTGTTCATCTATGAAGTGTCTCTTTGTCTTTTTCCATAGAGGGTTTGGTCATTTTCTTGGTCTGAGGTTACTCTATTAGAGGTTTTTCTTGTACTGTGTGGTATGGTGACTTCCCTCATCCTCTTGGAGTATTGGCCCTCTTTCGAGGTTTTGAATCACTTAATATGAGCTTTGTCCCTTCCCTCCTTTCTCACAAGCCTTCAAGGGGGTTTTCTATCTGTAATTTGTGGACATCCAAGCACAAAGGAAATTCGCCAGACAGACAGGACAGTGGTGAAAAAAAGCAATTGGAAATTGGCAAGAAAACGACAGAGAAATATTTGTTTGTTATAGTGAATACAATGATCCTCGAACATTGGTTTTTCTCAAAGAAGAGAGCTAATAGTTCAAGATAGCAATGTAGTCACAATATGGACCCTTCTTGTAGTGACATAAAACGCATTTTGCATTGACATGAAGACATGATTTTTGGAAAGAGTGTGGATCTCCGGCAAGTGATAGGCAGGGAAGATGCTTTGGACCAAATTGTTGCATCACTCCTCCAACGAATTGAACTTTTGGAACAAGAATGTCAACAATTAAAGATAGGGGTGTTGCATCAACGATCTCAATCGGCATCCATAAACCAAGCTTCAGCGATTGAAGAGTAGGGAGAATATGAAATAGATCCCATGGAAATTGAAGGGAATGAACCAGACCAAGAGGAAGTACAAGAAGCACTAAACCAGGAATCACTTCATCGATAGATGTATTTAAAATGTATCTTCTTGTTAGGACAATTTATTAAGGTATTTTGTAATCATGTTGATTGGTTGTATATTCTGGACATATATGTGTTTACCAGATGGATAGTAGTAGCAGATCTTATCGGACTTGAGTGAATTTTTGTAGCTATTTTGATTGTTGATTTGTTTCGATGCAGCTATATATATATATATATATATATATATTCATTTCCGGTTAAAAAAAAAAAGATATAAAATTTACAAGAAATTGATATTCAACTATTTACTTTGCATCATCATAAAAGTATGTTATATAAAGCAACGAAGAATATTGGAGCTTACTTCCAACCTATTTTCAAGATGTACTACTTGTTCTTATTCTTATCACTTTCACATAGCAGTGACACTTGCAAATAGCATCGAAGTAGTGTGTCGATTGGATGTGTATTGTGAAGTTGCACATTGTGCTTCCATTTTTCACTGTTGTTCCTGCACATACTCGGCTCAACCACTTTTGTTGCAGAGATGATGGCATCCATCCATTTCAAAGGTATTTGATTGGCAATCGCTTAGATCATATAGTGGACATGAAGCAACGAATGACAAAGGAAACGATCATTTTGAACCAATCCCATCATCCCTTCACAATGTTATTTTCCTATAAGCATTGGTGCCACCAACAACAAAGACAACATCTCACTCGGTTCCAAAAGCGTGAGTAGAAAGAGAGACAAATATATTATATTTGTTAGGGACCTAACTCCTCACGTAGGTAGAATAATATATTTCCATGTAATAAAGGTCAATATTAATAAGGCCTAGCAATAAGGAAGAATAAGTCCAATGTAAGAAGGCCTAATAGAAGCTTCTGCTTCTAGAAGTATCTTCCTCTATACTGTTCTTTTGATATACATATTTAGTATAAATAGGAGTCGACTGTATGAGAAGTTTTGTCTTGAATATTATTGTAATAGAGTTCTTCTCTACTGGAGGTTGCCCCCTTGAAGAGGCAAGTGAACATTGCTCTCAGTAATAGAAGTGTTTTTTCTGGTGTTCTTCTAGTATCATTTTGGTATTATTGTGGTGTTGTTCTGATTATATTGTTGTTCATCTGCCATTTCTAGCTATTTATTTATGTCCTGCATACATTTTTATATCTGAAATATTACATGTGGTATCAGAGCACTTTCCTCTGCAGAAAATTGTGGGTTAATTTTTTTCAAAGTAGAGACGTATTCCGACGTCTTTAAGCTACAGAGATCTATCGTTACATGCATAAACCCGTGGTTGGGGATTCATACACGCAGAAAATACAAGTGGTACTTAAGCGCACATCTATTGGCCACCATTGTAACCCCTATTGGTACCCCTTCGAGTGGTAGTGCATCAGACATCACTTGTATACGGATCGGCCTAGATCTCATGAAGCCCTCCATAGAAAAATCGATCGGTTTCCTGACAGTTATAGTGTCACCGAGAACAGCACTCAGGAAGATACTCTCTAGTACCTGGGTAGTCGAGTAGTATGGCTAAGGGCACGGTCTAGTCGGAACACTTATTTGGGACCTATTCCATTGGATTCCCCTTTTCTCCTTGATCGCACTCATGCCCTTCATTTTTAATCCTTTTTGTTTCAGTGGACCCGACCCCTTCCCAGTTTCTCTAATTTTTCGCCTATCCCATTATATTTCCCTACAAGCATTGATCGTCGTGGTACCTATCACTTCTAAGTCTTTTTTTTGTGGTCCCACCCACCCATTTTTTCCTTGCCCGCACTTCCCCTCTCCAAATGGCCACCACTCGCAACCAAGATCTCCAAAATTTCATCAATCAAGCCCAAGTCTCCATCGAACATCTTACATCTCAGCTGGATTCCACCAATTCCCGCATTGACACCTTGGAAGCCAACCTCACAACCCAATTGACCTCCCTCTAGTCTGATGTCAATCAATTGTTGAACCGACCTACGGGTTCTTCTTCATCAGCACAACCCGATGTTGTTGATTCCTCTCGGTCTCCACATTTCCACTCCAACTCCTTTCATCGTGAACCTCGTCTTCCCCGCGTAGAGGTCAATAAATTTGATGGCTCTGATCCTACAAGTTGGGTCACTCAAATGGAGAATTATTTTTCTCTGCATGATATTTCCAACGAGTTGGCCAAACTTCGCTATGATGTCCTCTATCTAGATCCTAAACGCTGGCAATGGTGGCAATGGCGCAAAAATTCACGTCAAGGATATATTTCCTGGACCCAGTTTGTTGCTGAGCTATATGCCCGCTTTGATATTGATACCCACTATCTAGGTCGTTTGACCAAATTGAAACAGTCAAGCACAATGGAAGACTTCATCACTGCTTTTGATCATTTGGCCTTTCGAACAGAGGGTATGACAGATGTGTTGTTCCGTGGATGCTTTATCAGTGGTCTCAATGATGAAATTTGATCCCAGGTTCTCATGGCCCGCCCTACCACTTGGTTGGAAGATACTCAATGTGCTAAAGAGGTCCAACAAACAAACAAAAATCCCAGAACAAAAAACCCCCTTTTGTTCCTCTCCCTCGACCCGCTAATCCTAACCCCCCTATTACTCCCCTCAAGGTCCAAAAACTAACTAGGGTTGAAATGGATGAACGCCAACTGAAGGGTCTTTGCTATAATTGTGATGAAAAATATTTTTCAGGGCACAAGTGTAAGAAACAAAAACTATTTATGGCCATCTCAGAAGATGTTCCTGAAAAGGATGTGACGGTTCCCCTTGTTGAAGAACCCTCCATTCTTGATGCCACCCAAGAGCCTGCTAACCCACCTGAAGTTGACCCACTTATTTCCTTGCATGCCCTCACTGGCTTCTCGGCCCCCAAATGCTCAAGCTCATTGGCTACATTAAGCACAAGAAGGTCATCATCCTTGTTGACAGTGGTAGCACCCACAATTTTATTCATCGTCGCATTGCCCAGGAAACCAATTGTTATATTCGTGTTGTCAATAATTTTCAAAGTACGATAGCCAATGGTGGGTCCATGAAATGTGGTGGGCGGTGTGAAAATGTGTGTCTTCAAATTGGACATTACCAATTGAAATATCATATGTTTTCCATTGACATGGGAGGTTGTGACATTGTGCTAGGTGTTGAATGGTTACGCACTTTAGGTCCCATTCTTATGGATTTTAAGGAATTGACCATGCAATTCCAACAGGAAGGACAAAAGTATCAATTCCAAGGTCTCACACTTGGTTCCCATGAGATCATTAGTTCCCATCGTATGGAAAAGCTCCTCAAGAAAGGCCACTCTGGTATCATTGCTCAACTCCATTCTATTAAATCCGTTGAGACACCCTCTATGCATCCTAACCTCCAAGTTATCCTTTCCAAACATCAAGCTATTTTTTCCACCCCTCGAGGCCTTACTCCTTCTCGTGGTGTTCATGATCATTACATTCCCCTTGTTCATGGCAGACTTCCTCCCAATGTTCTCCCTTATCGCCACCCCTTTGCCCAAAAGAATGAAATTGAGAAAATAGTGCAAGAATTGCTCCAAGCATGTGTTATCCACCCCAGTACCATCCTGTATTCTTCCCCTATGGTCATGGTACTTAAAAAGAAGGTACTTGGCGCATGTGTCTCGACTTTCATGCCCTCAATAAGCTCACCATCAAGGACAAGTTCCCCATTACTATCATTGATGATCTCTTGGATGAGCTGAGTGGTGCTCAGTACTTCACTAAACTTGATTTGTGTTCTAGCTACCACCAGATACGTATGCAAGAAGCTAACATACCCAAGACTCCCTTTCAAACTCACGAGGGTCACTATGAGTTTTTGGTGATGCCCTTTGGCCTATGTAATGCCCCCTCCACCTTCCAAAGCCTCATGAATCATGTCCTCCATCATTTTCTCCATCATTTTGTATTAGTTTTCTTTGATGATATTCTCATCTATAGTAAAACTTGGAAATCTCATCTTTTCCATGTGGATAAAATTCTCCATCTACTCTCGCAACACCAACTTTTCCTCAAACAATCTAAATGTGTTTTTGGTGCCTCAAAAGTCGATTACTTGGGTCACATTGTTGGCAAGGCTGGTGTCAAGGTGGATCCTAAGAAGATTGAAGCTATGCAAGAGTGGCCTCACCCAAAGACTCTCAAAAGCTTGCATGGATTTCTTGGTTTAACAGGTTATTATCGCAAGTTTGTTAAGAATTATGGAAAGATTGTGGCACCTCTCACTGCTCTCCTTAAAAAGAACTATTTCACTTGGACTCCAGTAGCTGCTCGGGCTTTTCAAACCTTGAAGATGAATATGTGCACCACTCTAGTCCTGGCTCTTCCTGATTTCACAAAGACCTTTGTCCTGGAATGTGATGCTTTCGGGAAAGGAATTGCCATCATACTTATGCAAGAGGGTCGGCCTTTGGCCTTTACCAGCAAACAACTGTCCGAGCGAAATTTGGGAAAATCAATCCACGAAAAGGAAATGTTGGCTATTCTACATGTTGTGGATCTTTGGAGCCCTTATCTATTGGATAAACACTTCCAAATTAAGACAGATCATCAAAGTCTCAAGTATTTTCTGGAATGACNCTCCTCAAGAAAGGCCACTCTGGTATCATTGCTCAACTCCATTCTATTAAATCCGTTGAGACACCCTCTATGCATCCTAACCTCCAAGTTATCCTTTCCAAACATCAAGCTATTTTTTCCACCCCTCGAGGCCTTACTCCTTCTCGTGGTGTTCATGATCATTACATTCCCCTTGTTCATGGCAGACTTCCTCCCAATGTTCTCCCTTATCGCCACCCCTTTGCCCAAAAGAATGAAATTGAGAAAATAGTGCAAGAATTGCTCCAAGCATGTGTTATCCACCCCAGTACCATCCTGTATTCTTCCCCTATGGTCATGGTACTTAAAAAGAAGGTACTTGGCGCATGTGTCTCGACTTTCATGCCCTCAATAAGCTCACCATCAAGGACAAGTTCCCCATTACTATCATTGATGATCTCTTGGATGAGCTGAGTGGTGCTCAGTACTTCACTAAACTTGATTTGTGTTCTAGCTACCACCAGATACGTATGCAAGAAGCTAACATACCCAAGACTCCCTTTCAAACTCACGAGGGTCACTATGAGTTTTTGGTGATGCCCTTTGGCCTATGTAATGCCCCCTCCACCTTCCAAAGCCTCATGAATCATGTCCTCCATCATTTTCTCCATCATTTTGTATTAGTTTTCTTTGATGATATTCTCATCTATAGTAAAACTTGGAAATCTCATCTTTCCCATGTGGATAAAATTCTCCATCTACTCTCGCAACACCAACTTTTCCTCAAACAATCTAAATGTGTTTTTGGTGCCTCAAAAGTCGAGTACTTGGGTCACATTGTTGGCAAGGCCGGTGTCAAGGTGGATCCTAAGAAGATTGAAGCTATGCAAGAGTGGCCTCACCCAAAGACTCTCAAAATCTTGCATGGATTTCTTGGTTTAACAAGTTATTATCGCAAGTTTGTTAAGAATTATGGAAAGATTGTGGCACCTCTCACTGCTCTCCTTAAAAAGAACTATTTCACTTGGACTCCAGTAGCTGCTCAGGCTTTTCAAACCTTGAAGATGAATATGTGCACCACTCTAGTCCTGGCTCTTCCTGATTTCACAAAGAACTTTGTCCTGGAATGTGATGCTTTCGGGAAAGGAATTGCCATCATCCTTATGCAAGAGGGTCGGCCTTTGGCCTTTACCAGCAAACAACTGTCCGAGCGAAATTTGGGAAAATCAATCCACAAAAAGGAAATGTTGGCTATTCTACATGTTGTGGATCTTTGGAGCCCTTATCTATTGGATAAACGCTTCCAAATTAAGACAGATCATCAAAGTCTCAAGTATTTTCTGGAACGACATCTTTCCTCCCCCGAGCAACAAAAAAGGGTGACTAAGCTCTTTGGATATGATTATGAGATCATTTACAAGAAAGGAAAAGACAATGTGGTTGCAGATGCACTTTTCAGAAAATATGAAGATGAAGGGTCCATTTTTTCTCTCTCCTTCATTGTACCAGATTGGCTCCAAGTTATTCGCCAGGAATGGCTACAAGATTCCAAAAGTTTTCATCTGATACAACAATTGCAGTCCAATTATCCAACCTCCTTGGGGTACTCTTGGCTCAATGATGAGCTTCGATACAAAAGTCGTTTGTATTTAAATACCCAGTGAAAACTTAAATCCACGGTACTTTCTGAGCTTCATGCTACACCCACAGTTGGGCACTCAGGGTTTACCAAAACCTATGACCGGGTCAAACATTCTTTTTTTGGGGATGGTATGAAACAGGACATTCGTAATTTTGTGGTTGAATGTGATGTGTGTCAACGCAACAAGGGAGAAATAGTCAAATCTCCTAGCACACTACAACCGCTTTCGATTCCACCTATTATTTGGCGGGATATCTCTATGGATTTTATTATAGGATTACCTAAATCGGGAAATAAATCAGTAATCATGGTGGTAGTTGATCGTCTTTCCAAGTATGCTCATTTATGTGCTCTTCAACACCCATTTACAGCGTCCACTGTGGCTCAACTTTTCATGGTTCAGGTCTTCAAGCTTCATGGCATGCCGAATTCTATTTCTTCTGATCGCAACCCAACTTTCACCAACGATTTTGGCAAGAACTGTTCAATTTCCAAGGCACCCAATTGCATCTCAGCACAGTTGATCATCCCCAGACTGATGGTCAAACTGAAGTGGTCAACAAATGTTTGGAAACATATTTGAGGTGTTTTGCATCGGAAAGGAAAACTCAGTGGGCTCAATGGTTACCATTAGCTGAATGGTGGTACAACACTTCATACCATACATCTACCTGCATGACTCCTTTTGAAGCAGTATATGGACAAAATCCACCTTCAGTTCTCTCATATTTTCCAGGTGTCTCGAAGATCTAAGCAGTTGACCAAACGCTTACAGTTCGAGAGGATATTCTTCATACGCTCAAAGAGAATTTGGTCATGGCCCAAAATCATATGAAGCAACAAGCAAATCAAGGTCGCTCTGAACGTCAATTTGCAAAAGGGGATCAGTTGTTTCTTCAACTGCAACCTAACAAGAAAACTTCCCTCAAGGCTAACCATTGTCAGAAACCGGTGCCCAAATTTTATGGTCCTTATATAGTTCTCAAGTGTGTGGGACAGGTGGCCTATCAGTTAGCTTTGCCCAGTCATTCTAAGCTCCATCCTGTTTTTCATGTTTCCTGCTTAAAGAAGGTGATTGGCACTAAGTGCCAAANTCCATCATGGTGGTGGTGGATAAGCTTACGAAAGCGCTGCTCATTTTATTCCATTGAAAACTACTCACAAGGCAGCTAATGTTGTTGATATCTATATGAAGGAAGTAGCACGATAGAGACCTGAAATTCACCTCGAATTCACCTCAAAGTTCTGGAAAGGGTTATTCAAAGAGTTCAGAACAAATCTAAACTTCAACACGACCTATCATCCTGAGTCTGATGGGCAAACAGAAAGGGTGAACTAAGTGATAGAGTGCATGTTAAGGATGTATGTGATAGATAAACCATCTAAATGGGAAGATTATCTACACTTGGTAAAATTTGCCTACAACAATGAGTATCAAGCATCACTGAAAATGAGCATGTTTGAAGCACCTTATGCCAGAAAGTGCAACACACCAATAAGTTGGGATAACCCCGTTGATAGAGCAATAATTGGGCCAGAGTTGCTCAAGGAAATGGAAGAGCTTAAGAAGAATTTGAAGATTGCCCAAGACAAGCAGAACCCACAGGGAGTTTAAAGTTGGTGATCATGTTTTCTTGAAAGTGAAAGCCAACAGAAGTTCCTTGAAGCTGGGAAATTGTTCCAAGTTGGCAGCCAGATATTGTGGGCCATTTGAAATCCTAGAAAGGATTGGACCAGTTGCATATATGCTTGCATTGTCTACATCCATGACTATACATAATGTGTTTCATGTTTCATTGCTTAAGAAATATATACCTAATGATAATCATGTTATTGATTGGAATGTGATTCAGGTGAAGCAAGAAAGCGTCTTGCAGGTGTATCCGGTGTGTATACTAGACCTGAAAAGCAAGCAGCTCCGGAATTGAACCATAGGGCTTGTAAAAGTCCAGTGGACATGGTACGGTCTTGAAGACGCAACATGAGAGCATGAAGATGCCATGCACGCAGAGTACCCATATCATTTTGAAGATTTTGGAAATCTTGTTGTTATGGTGTAAATAAGTTGCATTGAGGCCAGTGCAAAAATAAGGAGAGGGGATAGTAACACCCCAAGGCAGAGCCCCTGCTAAATTGTAATTATGTTTATAGGCTGGTGAACCGAATGGTTATAAGTTGAGAGACTTATGTGGTTGTTAGACTAGTGATCTAGATGCTAAGGCCAATGAGCCTAATTTTGTATATGTAAACACTCGCAACATTAATAAAATTACACTACTGCATGTAGACTGACCACGAAGAAGAGTTATGGGGAACTAAGCTCCACTAGGTAGGGTAAGGAAAGGGGGGCTAAGTGTCTAGGCCTAGGGACTAAGCTAGAGGGCTTACCTCTAAGGGAATAATATTTTTTTATTATTTCCCAAAAGCTATGGTTGACATAATTTGTGTTGTCTTAAGTTTTTGGGAGAAAGGGAAACGAGTGCTAAGTGGAACTCATGCAGCTTCAGGAATACATGTGTCAACCTGGGCACATGCAGTTATATAGTTGGGAAAGCCATCTCGTTGGGGGTTCGCTTCCCACTCTGGCGTGGTTCCCATCCTTGAGTCTAGACCAGTTTGGAGTTTTCCTCACGACCCTTACGATTCTCTGGAAGTTTATCACCTTCCCGATTGACCAGGGATTCATGCATTGAACCAGTTCTCCATCATCATCGTCTTTGTATCTAGCACGCACCTTTGGAATCCTGCAGTCATACCTAAGTTACCTTGTATGTCTCCTGTGAAACTCGACGCAATTGTTTTGCCTGAGTCGTGTTGTCTCTTAGTGTTTGGTTGTTGCCATTTTCAGTGTCCATACCCTTTTTCTGTTGTTGTCGTCACCCATGTGCAGTGGAATGTTATTGTTTTGTTGCTTAGAAGTTGAATTGAAGAAGCAGGTTGTCAGGCATGTGAGCAACTCTTTCAGGTGAGAGAGTTTGTTGGGAAGTGAGTTCTCCTGAAAGGGAGTCCCGTAGCAGCTATAGTACCTTTTGGTCTGACCTGTTGTTAAAGCCCAAGGTAAGGGAGGTTTAGTAGTCAATAGACTTGTATTAGTGAAGGTGTACCCTCCTGGGGTGGAGCAGGCATGTGGGGAATGAGGGTCTATGGGTTGTGAGCATAAGTGGATCCTTGGATAAAAGATCATTCATGTTGTTTTGTGCAACTTCATTGTTGTCTTTGACAAGCCTAGAATTCCCTTGCCCGGTGGAGTTTAGTCTCAGCTCAGAGGTGACCCACTATTGAATGTGATGAGCAGCGTGGTCTAAAGTTGGGAGGTTCGTGAAAGGTCTGCACGCAGTTAGTGGTCATCTATTAAAAAATAAGTATCAATTATATGTTCGTTGTATGTTGTGTATTTGTATTTGCATTATAATTAATGAGTAATGCATGTATATATATATATATATATGTGTGTGTGTGTGTGTGTGTGTGTGTGTGTGT
>JZKD02S2373125.1:315396-339686 GCA_000966675.3 Picea glauca
GAGCAAAGGTAGATTGTGCATCAGTTTTAAAAAGCTCGAATTTTAATACATCAACAAAATTCAGTAGTTAAATTACATCATTTGCACAAAAGTTTTGGCCGCAATTATGGCATTAAGCCAGTGTGATAAAAAAAATAAGAACATAAACGCTTAAAAATAAACAGAGTATCCAACGAAAAACCCAGACTCAATAACAACAAGCTTAATCAACAAACAAACCAAACAAAGTGGATAAATTCACGAGACAAATATTAATATAATGACAGAACCCAGTAGAAAATGCATCAGTTATAAAGCTCTGCATATCCTCAGCTTGCAATAGGCGTTGGATCTTAGCAAGTTCATCATTTGCATAACCTTTCCACCAATTGGTTGGAATTCATTTAAACCTATTGGTTTTAGGTTGTGGGTTTCAGAAACCAAAATAAACAAGAAGAGACTTCCCCGAAACTGGCCATTGCAAAATGCATGAATAAGAAGAAGAACAACTAATAATTAAATGCATTGCAATCGATCAAAACACCATCAAGAACACATCCCGCCCGCACGCATCTGCGGCTTCTAACCAAACATACACAGAACATATGATGTAAACAATGGCTATGTACTGAGAAAATATTTACAAGAAATATGTGGATATAAGGAGTAAGGATGTCAATTTAGGGCTAGGGTTTAAAAAATAACATATCGCAGAGGATTGTAAACGATAATAAGAACATATACCGCCCGACAGCATCTGCGGCATATACCCAAATTTGCACACTCGCGCAGGATTGTAAACGATACCATGAGCATCTACGGCTTCTATCCAAATTTGCACACACTGTTTTGATGTAAACAATGCCTCCTGTCCTGAGAAGCGATGAGAATCCAGATTTATACAAAAATATCTGGAAAAAAAAGAGAGAAGATGACAAATTAGGGTTAGGGTTAGGGTTTGAGAAGGATTGTAAACGATACCATGAGCATCTACGGTTTCTATCCAAATTTGCACACACTGTTTTGATGTAAACAATGCCTCCTGTCCTGAGAAGCGATAAGAATCCAGATTTATACGAAAATATCTGGAAAAAAAGAGAGAAGATGACAAATTAGGGTTAGGGTTTGAAAAGGCATGGGTATAAGGGGGAGGGGGAAGGTCGTGTTGTAGCTTAGGGGATTATTAGTCCCTGCCTTTAGGCCAGGGATTATAATAATCGCTTAGCCTGTTTTTCATTAGTTTGGCACAAAGTTCAATAAATTTTAACCTAAAGTTTTAACAAACGCTCACATTTTTACAAGATGATTTCATTTATATCGTAAGTTTCGGCTTTGAGGTAATATTTCCATTTCAATTTTATCTTAAGTTTAGGTTTGAGGTCTTATTTGGCCTCAAACCGAGGCTATTTCTATTCATGTCAGCTTGAAACTTAGGAAGTGTGAGAAATTTCAATGCACATAAATTTTTCTTGAATTAATGCTAAGGTTTAAGTTAGCATTATTTTATAAAATTAAATGTTTGAGATAAATTTGTTTGGCTTACCAGACATTTATAAATTTTGGACACATGGAATGCAAGTTTATAATTTTTGGACACACTATGCATGCAGCGATGTGCCACCTCCCCTCTCTGTGACCATTAATCTCTTACCCCTTTGCGTTTTTCCCTTCCGGCTCCTAGTTTTGTTTTCTCCTTCAGACTCCTAGTTTTGTTTTCCTCTTTTGAGACTGGTAATCCCATGACAAGTGAATCTGAGACACTTGAATTTCTTGACTGAGTGATGAGAGATACTTTTCCCCTTCCAACTCCCAGTTGTGATCTCCTCTTCAGCGATTGGTAATGCCATGACAAATGAATCTAAGACACCTGAATTGTCTGACTGAGTGATGGGATATACAGTGGTGAACCTGCAAGCACATCCATGCCATTCAATAGAAGATACGATGGTGAACCTACAAGAACGTCTATGCCATTAAAAATGCAACACAATGGAAGATACGGTGGTGAACCCGTAAGAAAGTCCATGCCATTAAAAACTCAACGCAATGAAAACTGTAGGTAAGTTCAAGTTTTCATTAACCAGTAATTGACTAATACTTACTGGATTATTTATATTTATAACAGGCAGTTGCCTTCAAGGCATTTTTTTTATTTTTGCGGTTTGGTGCATATTTTTGATAGATTAACGTTGTTCAGTTCACCCGAACCACTATAGTGAGTGGGTAACTTACGTCCTCTATTTGAGCGGCTAACAAGAAATGGGTATTTTCTGGATTTAATCTTAATAATGTAAATCTGCTCGAAATTATATTCTTAATCAATGGATTTTTCTTTCTTAATAACCCGTGGGGATAAAGAATCTTAAGAAAGATGCACAAACAACTAAGGAGAGCCCACTTACCTTAACGTCCCAACTTCTCCAACGTACAACAATAACATACATATAACTAATAATACATAATTTGTCAGTTGGCATTCCTAAGCTTTAGTTTTATTGTTCTCCCCAATTGTTGTACAATCTGGTAGTTGTTTTACACAGGATTGAATGAATGAGGGTTAAACAAAGAGAAGATTTGCATGAAGAACTTTTTCATTGCTCTCTCGGCCCTTAACAGATCGAGAATGAAGTTGACTCTATGTTTATCGATCCTCAACAAAAACACCAAGTGCACATTCTTTTTTAATGGTTTTCTTCTCGTTGTTTTGTAGTTCTTTGTTCATTCTTTTTTTCTTTTTCTACGAATGCACGCGTTCAAATATCAGGATGGCCATAGCTTTTGGAGGGGAAGTCACACAAAGAGATTTATCAACTGTAAAAAGAGATTATATTTCTTATAAATCATTGAGGAAATTTAAATGATAAATTTTGAATAAGAAAATATGGAATTCAATCATCGAGGAAATTTAAATAGACCATAGCTCACTAAATAATCCAACTAAAAAATAATCTAACTAAAATGAAACTTTCAGGTAAATCTCTCGAACTATCAAAAAGAAATCCACCTTCCAAACAATGGATTGTACATAAATAACATGCCATGCAAAAACGAAATTAAACAACAAAATATTTGAATTACCTACACATGAATAGATCAATACTGAGATTCCAAGCACATGAATGGCTTCCACAGCTACAAATAAACTATCTTGATCACGAACCACCAACTTAAGGAAAAGTAGCGAAACAATGCATGTTATTACAGCCATAAAACCCTTAATTTTTGGGATACCTTCTAACCCATGATGACAAAACATAGGTAGGATTCTTCATGAAACAATTGATCGAACCCTGGTCCTCTAATAGATTGAATTCACTAATGAAAGTCTGTGGATTGAAGATTGCTACTTTTCTTGTGAAGGTAGCTTTGAGAAGCTGCAAGCAAGCCACTTGGAGGAGTGTTGCATGCCCAATATTTTTTTGCTTCCTAATAAACATCGTCTCGTGTGCCATATGATTCAAACTAACACTTGGATTGATTAGAACTAACATGTGCATTTGTTTTTGTAGGATGTTGAAAATTTAAAAGAATCAACATGATGCAGGAGCATCCCTCACGTCAAGCGAGCCAACGCGGAAGCAGAAGACAGTTGGAAGACGTCCAGCGCAAGTTTTTGAATTTTCCCTTGAAGTTGATGCGCCAAATATAAATGAGACCATTTAATGAAGGCGCCTTGGTATAATGTAATCACACCTTGAGCGCCCCGCTCTCGTCTGAAGTAGATGGAGGCATTTATAGTAGTAAATGTAAGTAGGTAGAATTGAATATTAGATTAGACAGTTTTAGAAAGAAAGAGGGAAAACGGATATAGACACCCTCATTGTGCATTGTAACATAATTCTGGATAGTTAGAAGAATTATGAGCATTGAGAAGAGAAGCAGAGAGCTGTGTAGAAACACCCATGTATGGTATTTGGATTAATATAAGAAATTGATTCAAGTTCATGGAGTGTGTTTGTTCTCTGTGTATGTGTGTTGAATGATATGCTCATGAGTATTTACTTCCTGTTATGCATTTGTTGTTATGTTGTGTATATGATTTCATGTGTTGAGATTGAAGTCTGAGAGGAAGTAAAAGGAATGAGTTTCAAGTGTTTCTCTATCTGAGTAAGGATTCCTGCAAGGAGTGCAGTTGAAGTCGTTTGCAAGGAGTGCATTGACAGAAGACTTTGATAGTCTAACTCTTGTTCTCATTCATTCGGAATTGAAATTGGGTTATACGAGTCGTGCAAGGAGTGCGCAGGCTAAGGAGAGTCTCAGTCGTGAAACTGAGTGAAGTATTGAAGGACTGCTGCTGCAGGTATGCGCATAGTCAAAAGAACTCAACACTTGGAGGTGTTTGAGAACTGTCACAAGGAGTGCGTGCAAAGAACCTCTTGGAGGTTGACAGTGTGAGAAAGCTCAGGAGGGATAAGGCTTCCAAGTTCGTCGAGAAGAAGCACAGAGAGTCTGTGCCGTAGAGTATTTGAATAGGCGCAGCATAGTTACGCGCAGGAGGACCAGTTTCCATAGAGGAATATTGGGTTCACCCGTAGAAGACATTCAAGAAGAAGATAGACGGTTAAGATCTTGTGGAGAAGATTGGAAAAATCCCATCAGCCGTTGGATCGGTCAAAGGAGCGAGGAGGTTACAGCCGCGTTCGGAGTTCAAACTCTAAGGGTCGTGAGTCGTTGGATCGTGGATCAGTTACCCGTCAACCGTCTGATCTGGCAGGAGTTGCACATGGTTTAAACCCTCGTGAGCAGAGTAAGAATCCCAAAGAGGCATCGGGATTCACAAGAGCAGAAGATCGGGAACTTCCATAGAGAAAACCCCAGGAAGATTAGGATCATCCATTTGTGGAGACGTGTGGCGGATATCGAAGCGTCGGAATTACGTGGACTAGAAGCTGGGGAAATCCATCGTGAAAAGCCCGATGAGTTCAGAGTCGTCCATCTATTGGGACAGGTGGCAGGGGATCGAGAGTTCATCAGCATTTCGAAGTTTCAGAAGACAAGAATCCATGACCAGGAGAACCCCGAAACGACGAAAGAATCATAGCCGTAGGATCTCAAGGAGGACATGTGTCGCGTGGTCACCAGATCGAGATTGTGGTCATCGGAGTTCAGGTAAGTGAAAGTTCATGGTTTTGTAAAGTAGCGAAACCCGAGGGTTGATCTGAACCGTCCATCATTTGGGACGCGTGTCAGAAATCCGAAGAGAGTCGGAAATCGGCATATCGGAGATCCTGAGGGCAAGATAATCTTGCAACTTGAAATCGCGAAACGCGATATCCCGACAAGCTAGGGAAGTTGTGTGGGGCCACGGCGGAGTCGGTGACGTGGACAGGTGGCAGCCATCGGAGCCATCAGGGAAAGTCCCAACAAGGAGGACGTCCATCGGTGTTTGGTTCATCAGGATATCGGGGATCCTGGTGACGAAGTGTTTACGCCTTTTGAAATCGTGAACCTCGAAACCCCGGCAGGGAGGAAGGTGCCACCATGCGGCCAGCTGTCAGCACGCCGGAACAGAGGGAAGCTCCATTGTGGGAGACAACTATCTGAATAGCGGCGAATCGGGATTCGGGGAATCGCGAGTCCTGAGGACAATTGTATTTTGACATCGGAAAGTCCGAAACTCCGATGAAGAATATGACTGTGGTCATATAAGGAGAGGTCACGTGGATCGAGAGCTTAACCTGGAGGGCTAACAAAAATTTGAACGCATCGGGAATTTGAAGTCAAAAACCCTGACGAGAAGGAATATAAGGCTGTGGTCTTATAGGGAAGGGTTGTGTGGACTAAAGGCTTAGCCAGGTGGGGCTAAGGCAACAAGGGAGCATATCAGGGATAGGGGATCGGTAAAGCAAGTGGCGTGGATATCACAAGAGTGGAAATATCGATGGAAGGAACCCCGATAACAAAAAGGCCAGCGTTGATTTAGAAGAAAGGGAGACCCAGTGTAGAGTTGTTGTGGGTGGAGAATTCCCGATAGGGAATTAGAAGAACCTTTCAGTTCTTCGAGCCGAGGAAGGAAGAAAGATCCTGTGAGCGGACGTGCCTAGCGGCGCGCCTGCGTCAAGTGGTATCAGAGCTTAGAAAAGCTTCTTTGCTTTCTGTAGCAAAGAAAAAGGAGAATTCACCATGCCGCCAAGGAGAAGGGATAGACAATCACCCGATCCAGAGGAGGAAAGGGAAATGTCCAGAGAAAGAGGTAGGCAAGTGCAGAATCCAGACATGGATAGAGAAGTGCGTAATCTTCGTGTCAAAATGGAGGACATGGAGACATCACAAAGGCACAAAGTTGATGCAGGAGATATCAGTGAATCCGAGGATGAAGATGATGCTGGACATGGAGGGGAAGAAATTCCAGCGAAAGATGTAGCAAGCGAACGCTTACTTAAAGCTGTTGCAAGAATGAGTACAAAGGTAAAAATGGACATTCCAGTTTATGAGGGAAATCTGGATGTAGAAGAGCTTCTAGATTGGATTAGAGCTCTGGATACATACTTCGATTATGAAGATGTCGAAGAGGACAAGAAGGTCAGGCATGTCGTCACGAGATTAAAGGGACATGCAGCCTTGTGGTGGGATGAACTACAAGCTGACAGGTGTTGCCAAGGCAAGCAAAAAATTAAGAGCTGGGACAGGATGATTGCAAAGATGAAGGCAAAATTCATTCCCAGGGATTATCAAATTTCTCTGTTCAGGAGGATGCAGAACCTGAGACAGAAGCTGATGATAGTGAAGGAGTATACTGAGGAATTTTACAGGCTAAATATCAGGGCAGGTCATCGCGAAAGCAATGACGAAAAAGTGGCCAGGTATATGAATGGCCTGAGATATGAGATTCAGGATGAAATGAGTATGGCAGCCATCCGAACGATAGAGGATGCTTACCAAATGGCTTTGGAGGCAGAGGAGAAGCTGGGCCGAAAGCAGAGTCAAAGAGGTCGAGGCAGAAGTTAGCCTAGAGGCAAAGCAGTTGCCCAGGAAAGAACCCAGAAGCCCAGGGACGACTGGAAGAAACCTTAGACTCAGACGGAGAGAGGTGGAAGCTCACAGCGAGGGCGATATGTTGAACAAGGAGAACGACATACTGAGCAGAGAGGAGGATATGCTGATAATAATAGGTTGCCTCATACCAGAGGTAGAGGAAGAGGAAGAGGTGGAGTAATCACATGCTTCACATGTGGAAAAAATGGGCACAGGTCGTTCGAGTGTCCAGAGAAAAAGAAAGAAACTGGAGAGACTCACATCGCCGAGGCACAGAGGCTAGATGTTGAGGCAAAATACGCTGAAGGCGGAAGATTATTAGTGATGCAGAAAATCCTTCTGACGCCAGAGAAGGAGATGGAGAATTCAGCGTAGAGGAACAGTCTTTTTAGGACTGCTTGCAAGACCAAGGATAGAGTGTGCAAGGTCATTGTGGACAGTGGAAACACAGATAATCTCGTTTCAACTGAGATGGTAGAAAAGTTGGAGCTGGAGACAACTGATCATCCAAGTCCATACAAAGTTTCATGGCTACAGAAGGGACATCAGGTAAATGTCACTAAACAATGCTTAGTCGACATTAAGATAGGAGGATATAATGATAAGATTTTATGTGATGTTATTCCTATGGATGTTTGTCATCTATTGTTGGGTAGGCCATGGCAATATGATAGAAATGTGATTCATGATGGGAGGATGAACACATACACCCTGAAGAAGAATGGGAGAACCCATATGTTGCATCCAATTGAGGATAAAGAGGTGAAGCCAAAAGTAAGCAATAAAGTACTTCTCATGAGTGGGAAGGAACTTCTTACAGAGGTTAAGAAGAAGGAGGATCCACAATTCTTTGTGGTCAGAAAACCGAGAATTGTCTGACTAGCACAAGAGTGGATGATTTGCCAGAAGAAGTTCAGGGACTACTGGAAGAGTTCGCTAATATAGTAGTGGACGAATTACCTCGTTCGTTGCCACCGATCAAGAGTGTGAGTCATCATATAGACCTCATACCAGGAGCCAGTTTTCCAAACAAAGCTGCGTACAGATTGACGCCACAAGAAAATGAAGAGGTAAAGAGACAAGTCCAGGATTTGTTGGACAAAGGATTGGTTAGGGAAAGCTTGAGTCCATGTGTTGTTCCGACAGTACTCAGTCCGAAGAAAGACGGAGGCTGGAGGATGTGCATTGATTCAAGAGCCATTAACAAGATAACTATCAGGTATAGATTCCCATTGCCAAGAATGGATGATTTGATGGATTGCTTAAGTGGAGCAAATTTTTTTTCAAAGATTGATTTGAAGAGTGGGTATCACCAGATTCGTATGAGAGAAGGTGATGAATGGAAAACAACATTCAAGACAAACGAAGGTTTGTATGAATGGCTTGTTACGTCGTTTGGCTTAACAAATGCGCCAAGTACCTTTATGAGGTTGATGAATGAAGTCCTGAAGGATTTCATCAGGAAATTTGTCATCGTATATCTGGATGATATATTGATTTTCAGGAAGACAGAAGCTGAACATCTGAAGCATTTAGCCATTGTGATGAAGAGATTATAGCAAGAGAAGTTGTTGATAAACATGAAGAAGTCCTCATTCATGAAGACAGAACTCATTTATTTGGGGTTTGTTATTTCGACAAATGAGTTGAGGATGGATCCCGATAAGGTGGAGGTAATCAAGAATTGGCCATCACCGAGGAACATATTTGAGGTGAGAATTTTTCATGGTTTGGCTAGCTTCTACCGAAAATTCATTAGAAATTTCAGTGGAATTAGCACAGCAATGATGGATACAGTGAAGAAAAGACATAAATATTTTCACTGAACAGAAGAGGCTGAGAAGAGTTTCAATTTGTTAAAACGGAAGATCACGGAACAACCGGTTCTGGTGTTAACCCATATGTTGCATCCAATTGAGGATAAAGAGGTGAAGCTGAAAGTAAGCAATAAATTACTTCTCGTGAGTGGGAAGGAACTTCTTACGGAGGTTAAGAAGAAGGAGGATCCACAATTCTTTGTGGTCAAAAAACCGAGAATTGCTCTGACTAGCACAAGAGTGGATGATTTGCCAGAAGAAGTTCAGGGACTACTGGAAGAGTTCGCTAATATAGTAGTGGACGAATTACCTCGTTCGTTGCCACCGATCAGGAGTGTGAGTCATCATATAGACCTCATACCAGGAGCCAGTTTGCCAAACAAAGCCGCGTACAGATTGACGCCACAAGAAAATGAAGAGGTAAAGAGACAAGTCCAGGATTTGTTGGACAAAGGATTGGTCAGGGAAAGCTTGAGTCCATGTGTTTTTCCGATAGTACTCAGTCCGAAGAAAGACGGAGGCTGGAGGATGTGCATTGATTCAAGATCCATTAACAAGATAACTATCAGGTATAGATTCCCATTGCCAAGAATGGATGATTTGATGGATTGCTTAAGTGGAGCAAATTTTTTTTCAAAGATTGATTTGAAGAGTGGGTATCACCAGATTCGTATGAGAGAAGGTGATGAATGGAAAACAACATTCAAGACAAACGAAGGTTTGTATGAATGGCTTGTTACGTCGTTTGGCTTAACAAATGCGCCAAGTACCTTTATGAGGTTGATGAATGAAGTCCTGAAGGATTTCATCAGGAAATTTGTCATCGTATATCTGGATGATATACTGATTTTCAGTAAGACGGAAGCTGAACATCTGAAGCATTTAGCCATTGTGATGAAGAGATTATAGCAAGAGAAGCTGCTGATAAACATGAAGAAGTCCTCATTCATGAAGACATAACTCATTTATTTGGGGTTTGTTATTTCGACAAATGAGTAGAGGATGGATCCAGATAAGGTGGAGGTAATCAAGAATTGGCCATCACCAAGGAACATATTTGAGGTGAGAATATTTCATGGTTTGGCTAGCTTCTACCGAAAATTCATTAGAAATTTCAGTGGAATTAGCACAACAATGATGGATACAGTGAAGAAAAGACATAAATCTTTTCACTGAACAGAAGAGGCCGAGAAGAGTTTCAATTTGTTGAAACGGAAGATCACGGAACAACCGGTTCTGGTGTTGCCGGATTTTCAAAAGACATTTCAGGTAAAATGTGATGCAAGCGGGTTTGCCATAGGAGCGGTCTTGAGTCAGGAGGACAGACCAATTGCATATTTCAGCGAGAAGTTGAATGAGGCAAAAGAAAAGTATTCCATGTATGATAAGAAATTCTATGCCATCATACAACCATTGAAAAAATGGAGGCACTATTTGATTCCAAAGGAATTTGTTTTATATAGTGATAACCACGCATTGCAGTTTGTGACTCAACAGGAAAAGTATAATCAGAGACATGTTAAATGGGTTGAATACATGCAGAATTTCACTTTTGTAATAAAACATATTTCGGGTACTGCTAACAAGTTGTTGATGCTTTGAGCAGGAAGTGTTTGTTGTTGCAGGAGTTCAAAGTCCGGACGTTAGGCTTTGATGATCTCAGAGACATGTATGCAGATGACCAGGATCTTAAGGAGGCGTATGGAGCAGCTGAGAATCTAGTTCTCGGAGACAGAAGCCCTTGGACAGACTATATGATCCAGGAAGGATTGTTGTTCAAAGGCAATCAGTTGTGTATTCCAAATTGCTCCATGAGGGAGAATCTGTTAAAGGAGAAACACAACGGAGGATTGGCCGGACATTTCGGTCATGATAAGACATTCGTGAAGCTGAGCGAGTTATAATTTTGGCCAGGGATGCGAGCAGAGGTCAAGAGGTTTGTGGACAGATGCAGGATTTGCCAGCATTCAAAGGGAAGGAAGCAGAACACGGGTTTTTATCAACCATTACCCATACCTGAGAAGCCGTGGGATGAAATTAGCATGGATTTCATATTGGGATTGCCAAGGACACAAAGAGGATTTGATTCGATCTTTGTGGTAGTGGATAGATTTTCCAAGATGGAACATTTTATCCCATGTCAGAAAACCAGTGACACGACACACATCGCGAATCTATTTTTCAAAGAAGTCATTCGACTTCACGACTTACCAAGGAGTATTGTCTCGGACAGGGATACAAAGTTCTTAGGACGCTTTTGGAGGACATTATGGAAGAAGTTGGGGACTAACTTGTTGTTTAGTTCAACTTATCATCCTCAGACGGATGGACAGACAAAAGTGGTGAACAGAAGTCTGGGAGACTTGCTGAGAAGCTTGGTGACGGAGCACCACAACAGTTGGGACAATGTATTACCGCAGGTAGAGTTTGCTTATAATGACTCAGTGAATCGGAGCACAGGCCAGAGTCCATTCCAGATTGTATATGGCACGCAGCCGAGAGGAGTTTCTGAATTGAGAGATTCGAAACAGACTGCTACTAGGAGCACTAGTGCAAAAGAATTTATTGAGGCAATGAAAGAACTTCACAGCCAAGTGAAGGAGCGGTTGTTGAAATCAAGCCAAGAATATAAGCGTAGAGCCGATCAACATAGAAGACAACTTTAGCTTGAGGTTGGTGACTTGATTCTGGCGCACTTGAGAAGAGAAAGGTTCCCGAGAGGAACATACAATAAATTGAAGATGAAGAAAATTAGACCATGCAAGGTCTTGAATAAAATGGGGCAAAATGCTTATGAGATTGAATTATTGGATGGAATCGGAATTTCTCCGATATTCAATGTATCAAATTTATACCCATACAAACTTGAGGAGACTGGAGCAGAAGGTGAACAACCAGAGGTTCAGTGGAAAAAGCAGATGCCAGTTGCAGAGAAGCCACAGATGGAGCAGATACTGGATAAACAAGTGGGTAAGAAGACCAGAAGGAGAGAATATTTTGAATATTTGGTCAAGTGGAAGGGCCATCCAGTTGAAGATGCCAGCTGGGAGACTGAAGCAGAGATTCTGAAGCATGGACAGACCGTGCAGGAGCTCATGGACAGGAGCCCATGAAAGTTTTCAAGCGAGGGAGTATGATGCAGGAGCATCCCTCACATCAAGTGGGCCAACGCGGAAGCGGAAGACAGCTGGAAGACGTCCAACGCAAGTTTTTGAATTTTCCCTTGAAGTTGATGTGTCAAATATAAATGAGACCATTTAATGAAGGCGCCTTGGTATAATGTAATCAGACCTTGAGCACCCCGCTCTCGTCTGAAGTAGATGGAGGCATTTATAGTAGTAAATGTAAGTAGGTAGAATTGAATATTAGATTAGACAGTTTTAGAAAGAAAGAGGGAAAACGGATATAGACACCCTCATTGTGCATTGTAACATAATTCTGGATAGTTAGAAGAATTATGAGCATTGAGAAGAGAAGCAGAGAGCTGTGTAGAAACACCCATGTATGGTATTTGGATTAATATAAGAAATTGATTCAAGTTCATGGAGTGTGTTTGTTCTCTGTGTATGTGTGTTGAATGATATGCTCATGAGTATTTACTTCCTGTTATGCATTTGTTGTTATGTTGTGTATATGATTTCATGTGTTGAGATTGAAGTCTGAGAGGAAGTAAAAGGAATGAGTTTCAAGTGTTTCTCTATCTGAGTAAGGATTCCTGCAAGGAGTGCAGTTGAAGTCGTCCGCAAGGAGTGCGTTGACAGAAGGCTTGGATAGTCTAACTGTTGTTCTCATTCACTCATAATTGAAATTGGGTTATACGAGCCGTGCAAGGAGTGCGCATGCTAAGGAGAGTCTCAGTCGTGAAACTGAGTGAAGTATTGAAGGATTGTTGTTGCAGGTGTCTGCAGAGTCAAAAGAACTCAACACTTGGAGGTGTTTGAGAACTGCCGCAAGGAGTGCGTGCAAAGAACCTCTTGGAGGTTGATAGTGTGAGAAAGATTAGGAGGGATAAGGCTTCCAAGTTCGTCGAGAAGAAGCACAGAGAGTCTGTGCCGTAGAGTATTTGAATAGGCGCTGCATAGTTACACGCAGGAGGACCAGTTTCCATAGAGGAATATTGGGTTCACCTATAGAAGACATTCAAGAAGAAGATAGACGATTAAGATCTTATGGAGAAGATTGGAAAAATCCCGTCAGTCGTTGGATCGGTCAAAGGAGCGAGGAGGTTACGGCCGCGTTCGAAGTTCAAACTCTAAGGGTCGTGAGCCGTTGGATCGTGGATCAGTTACCCGTCAGTCGTCTGATCTTGCAGGAGTTGCACAGGGTTTAAACCCTCATGAGCATAGTAAGAATCCCAAAGAGGCATCGGGATTCACGAGAGCAGAAGATCAGGAACTTCCATAAAGAAAACCACGGGAAGATCGGGATCGTCCATTTGTGGAGACGCGTGGCGGATATCGAAGCATCGGAATTACGTGGACTAGAAGCCATGGAAATCCATCGTGAAAAGCCCGACGAGTTCAGAGTCGTCAATCTGTTGGGACAGGTGGCAGGGGATTGAGAGTTCATCGGCATTTCGGAGTTTCAGAAGACAAGAATCCGTGACCAGGAGAACCCTGAAACGACGAAAGGATCATAGTCGTAGGATCTCAAGGAGGACACGTGTTGCGTGGTCACCAGATCAGGATTGTGGTCATCGGAGTTCAGGTAAGTGAAAGTTCATGGTTTTGTAAAGTAGCGAAACCCGAGGGTTGATCTGAACCGTCCATCATTTGGGACGCGTGTCAGAAATCCGAAGAGAGTCGGAAATCGGCATATCGGAGATCCTGAGGGCAAGATAATCTTGCAACTTGAAATCGCGAAACGCGATATCCCGACAGGCTAGGGAAGTTGTGTAGGGCCACGGCGGAGTCGATGACGTGGACATGTGGCAGCCATCGGAGCCATCGGGGAAAGTCCCGACAAGGAGGACATCCATTGGTGTTTGGTTCATCGGGATATCGGGGATCCTGGTGATGAAGTGTTTACGCCTTTTGAAATCGTGAACCGCGAATCCCCAACAGGGAGGAAGGTGCCATCGTGCGGCCAGCTGTCAGCACGCCGGAACGGAGGGAAGCTCCATTGTGGGAGCCAGCTGTCCGAATAGCGACGAATCGAGATTCGGGGAATCGCGAGTCCTGAGGAAAATTGTATTTTGACATCGAAAAGTCCAAAACTCCAATGAAGAATATGACTGTGGTCATATGAGGAGAGGTCACGTGGACTGAGAGCTTAACCTGGAGGGCTAAGAAAATTTGAGCGCATTGGGAATTTGAAGTCAGAAACCTCGACGAGAAGGAATATAAGGCTGCGGTCTTATAGGAAAGGGTCGTGTGGACTGAAGGCTTAGCCAGGTGGGGCTAAGGCAACAAGGGAGCGTATCGGGGATCGGGGATCGGTAAAGCAAGTGGCGTGGATATCACAAGAGTGGAAATCCCGATGGAAGGAACCTCGATAACAAAAAGGCCAGTGTTGATTTAGAAGAAAGGGAGACCCAGTGTAGAGTTGTTGCGGGTGGAGAATTCTTGATAGGGAATTAGAAGAACCTTTCAGTTCTTCGGGCCGAGGAAGGAAGAAAGATCCTGTGAGCGGACGTTCCTAGCAGCACGCCTGTGTCACAACAGTGGAAAAAGAAAGTAACGTGCACCCGCTTTCACACTAGAAAGGAGGGAAAAGATGTGTGTTGCAATGGAGTAGCTATTCATTCTCTTCTCCCATTAGACACCTTTTACATGCAAATCTATAAATGATATTGTTAGCATGATGCTTAGCATGTTACTTTTTATTAGATCATTGTTACAATGTCTTAAATTTCCTTGGTTTTCTCAATCTTCTATATTTTTTTATTAAATAAATAAGCATGATATGCACCGGCTTTTTTGGTCCTTACACCTTTGTTATTTATATTTTTATATAGGACACCTTTGTTATTTATACTTATACATGGGAGAGAGCATATAAGGTAGTAAAATAATTCATTCAATTAATTTCAAAGCAATAAAATATATACATATATATATAAACATAGATTTTTATGCCTACGTCCTATCATGGTCATGGAACGGCCTACATGCTATCATGGTTATGGAACGGGTGTTGTAATAAATTAAATATTTAAGAAGCTTTTACCAATTCAACAGGAAGAGTGACACAAAGATCTGTTCATGTCTCTATCTCAATGATGGCACTCACATGCAGTAGTTTGATTTGGAATTTGGAATTTGGAAGCCTAAAAAAATGATAATATTAAGTGAAAAAATTATTTAAAAAAAAAAAAAAACGGAATTTTAGAAAACTAATAAATTATCAAGTTTTGTTTTAACTTAAAATTCACTTGAACTTCTACTTATCTTTTTCTTCTCATTCCTGAGAAAAGGCAGGGGCTTGCTGCTTTGTTGCTCCCCTTGTTAACGTTGGATAACTTTCTACAAATTGAGGGATTATTGTAAAGTGAAGTAACATGGCATTTAATCTCCCAAAAATAACCAATTAGAAATAACATTAATAAGGATATATAAGAAAAGGTTTTGTTTAGTTGTTCTACGAAATGATTTTTTTCATCGGAATCTGGCAATATAAATTTATACGAATCATTATGTTTTTTTGTTTAATATCCATTTATGATTGCAAAAATGGATTCAACATGTTGAAAACCCCTGGGGCACTCGGATTATACATAAATAATCACTCAAATCTACGAATCTAACAATTTTTCACTAGATTTCGAGCAAATGTCCCTAGAAAAAATCATCATTTCATAGAGCGTTTAGCCTACGACTATAAGAAAATGTGTTATCAATTTTGTCAAAGAAAAAATATTATTATAGAGTGAAGTAACATCGCTTTTAATTTCCCTAAAACATTAACAAGGATATATAAAATATAATGTTATCAATTTTGTCAAAGAAAAAATCATTCATAATACGATTCACAATTATTAGTATAAAAACATCTCCATTGTTAGCATTGATATACTTTGTAGTTTTTGTTTTTATTTTCCTCCACTAAATATTAAACATCTATAACATGAAATTAGACCTTTACCATGGAGTGTTCATGTTTGGCAATTAAGAATAATTTATGGCATATATGAGAATATAAGGGGTCATCTTTATCTTGATTGTAGATTCGAGTTATTGAAGTGTCTAGCCACGAAGTCAATAGTTGACTTTGCGATTGGCCCCTTTGATGACCCAAATCAACAATTGGGATAAGCTAAGGAGTTGAAACTTTACACAATTAAGCTAATAAAGAATGGAGTGAGTTAATTAGTGGATAAACTAGAAGTTCAAGAGGATGGAAATCCCCCTAGGACCAAAGAGTTTGTAATTGCAAGTGAAGGGAGGAAAGGCTTCACAAATTGGAGTTTCCATCTTTTTCATTCTCATGGATCTCATATGTATGTAAGGTTGTCGTTAATGTATTGCTACCATATCTTTGTGTAAAAGATTGTTTTTGCTTATCATCATGGGTTGTTCTTTGCTAGAAGAGGAGGTTGAAGTGTGGTCTCCAAACCCTCTTCACTTCTTTGATACCAAATTTGAATTATGATGTATTAAGGGTGTTAGCACTGACAGTCTCCCTCAGATTGTGGGAGGATAAGCCCAGTACCCATCAGAGTTTTTGGTGGATGTTTGGTTTATATGAGTGGAGGTCAATGGACAAAAATCAATATATGAATGATGTTCAACACAGAACTGGACAAGAAATGTACAGGGAAGTGAGGGCCACAACTAACTTCAGTCAGTGAATTGAGTTTAAGTGTGAGCAGAGGGAAGACTTGGTGAGAAAGGTGTACAAGACTGATATGGGCATCATGCCTTCAAGCAGCTTGGAGAAGAAAAACTCAGACTCAAGATCACTCTTAATCTCAAGTTTCAGACACTGAAATATGTCCAAACAACACAATCATAATAACACAATGATCAAACCTACATCATCATGCATCTACAACAACTTGACTGGATCCTCCATGCCCGAGCCATTCAGTGTAAGAGGGAAAAAGATCACAAGAAAGCTTACTGAAACTGGTCACGATACCGCTGCAATCAAACCTACATTACAACAACACAACAACCCTCAACCGGATCCTCCATGCTCGAGTGTTTTAGCACAGTTTTTTACAAAGAGATGAAAAGAGGTTGACTTCTATTAATATGAAAGTCTCAAATTCGATACATAACCAGAGAACAGTTCTGGCATCAAAACATTACAAAATAGGGAGCTCCGCTCAACCAGTTGACGACCTTAACAAAATATCAAAACTACCTATTTATACTCAGACCAGTCCACCACTACCAGGAGTGTGACCTGGCTACTACATTCAAAGCATTTCATCTACGCTTTCTTCTGTCAAACTGAGCATGCATTCCTCTGTTAAATGCGAGCTCAGATCGACATGGGCCTGCAAAAAAATTTGTCCACAGTGGTACCTTGGGTTGACAACTTTGTTTTCCATGGCTGGCTCCTGCATACTTCTAATTACTGAGTGAGTCGAGATTTCAACCACCCGACCTACCTTCCATTAATTGTTTTTCCTCGGGGACTCATCGAGACTTAAACCTCGGGGGGCGACCACGTGCTTCTCTCGGATAGGATGCCATATGAACACGAGATTGTGGGGCTGTCAAAAGCGGTTTGTATTCAGACCGCTTTTGGGCCCGCAATCCATCACATGTTACCGCATAGCATTTTCGCCATACCATGGTTTTCATTGCGGGACCGATCAAGAAAAATATCACCCGAACATGTTGTGTCCCCACAATGGACTGTGGTCGTAGGTCTGGTCCTGATCTGCGATCTTAGCGCACCCGCTAGATTTAGTGCCACTACCAAGATTAATCGCCCACCAGCTTTAGGATCTGCCAAAAGTGTGCCTTGGGATGGGGCGTTACTTTTGGCGTTGAACAATAACAACTCTCGGAGGATGATCTGACGTGGAGGCCTGATATCACCATGTTGATATGTCGCAGACGGAGAGGTGACATGTGTCACTCGAAAATAGGCAGAAAGCATGTCTAAAACGCTTGAAATGAGTGCCATATATCAGCACTATACGGATGCCACGTGTTTGTGCTGACTGCTGACACAAATTTGGTGCTCTAGGGCTCGAGCGCTAGCTCCTTTTCCTTTGGCTCCTCTATGTGCTTTTACCCGAAGCTGGCGATCAGATGACGCGTGTCTTCTTGAGATCGACAGTTGAGATCCCCTTCATGACTCCGGGACTTCTAGCCTTTGAGAGGCACTGCCGCTAAAATCAACGGCTCCCTGTTGATTTTGAAATCAATGGTCCATGCTTGCTTCGGGAGCTCGAGCTTCGACTCTTCAGAATTTTTATGCACTTCTCACTTTGAAACTCCCGAAGCTCATTTCCCTGAATGCTTGGATCGGCTGCCACATGTCCCCCTCAAGATCAACGACTCATGCTTATTTCAGGGTTTTGCCTCGGCACTATACTTCGCGCAACTTTAAGGTTTCAAATGTCGGTGAGCCGTTCATTTGAACTGCTCCAGGAATCTCTGTCGTTGAAAGGCTAAAACTATCTTTTGCTTATGCATCAATCTTGAAACAGATTGTTTTAAGAAAGTTGTGCTTTGTGTTCATGGTTGCGGCCTGCACGATCAAGGATTTGGACGACTGGCTACGAGCTGAGAAAAGAGGGAGACCAAGGTGCACAAATGAACAAGGGAAAACATAAAAACGATTTTATCGGTCGAAGGGGAAAAACTTCAAGACTCAACCTGTGAAAAGGATAGAGATAGGGCAAAACTACAGACTTAGGTAGAAACCACAAAGTCACAGGACTTTGACAAGTTCATATGATAACATTTGGCTCCACAGAAGATGGCATGCTCCCTGCGAGCTGCCAAGAACAAGTAGTTCCAGTGCCTTAGTTGTTGGGTTATGGAGTCGAGCTCAAAACATTTCACCGAAGGCCGACATGTATACTATTCTACTTATAAAAAAGGAAAACAAACACACATGCTCCAGAAAGAGCTTATTTGTGTACAGTCATAGACTAACTGATTTTTACAAAGCGTTAGGTGAAAGCAAACTTCCACCATAACCACCCAGACTGTTCGATAATATAATTCTTCTCTTTACTGCAAATAATCCATAAAAGGTAAGGGAAGTATGACAGCATAAAGAAAACATGTATTGGAACACTGGCAATACCTCCAAATGATGACAATATGAACAATTTTGTAGGCTCCAATGCTTTTGGAAGCATAGTTCCATATATAAACCCACAGGGTCACAAAATTTATAATCAGGAAGGCTCGACAGGTAAGAAATTACCTCCCGCTCTTCATGGTTACCATGGATGATTTTAGGGGCTAAATTTCGTTCATGGGCTAATTTTCCATGGTTTTTCCCAAAAAAATATTTGCTATTCTAAAAATGATTCGCCCAAATTTTATAGGATAAAATTATTTTACCTCAAAAAATGCCAAAAATTTATACAAACTATATAAAATCCTTAGAAATTTGAATATTTTTACAAAAATATCGCCAAACATTTATAGTTGGTATATGAAGGATTAGTAAGATTCGCTAAGGTTTCTACATTTTAAAATAAATTTCCATCCTTAAAATCATCCCTAATGGTTACTCACCCGTCATTCGATGTTCTCATAATGTACAGGTGGGTAGAGGACTGATGTGCGTTGGCTAATCCCAGGTGATACTTGCTCATTTGCAGGTTCAATACAGGAGATAAACTGCACCTTTGGCTCCTCTATTTCTCCTTTGTCTGCTACGATAACATTTGCTAGTTGAGAGCAGGAAGTCTCTTCATGTATATCCATGGATGGCTCTTTCTCTCTATCATGTTTCTCTTGGTAGGAGCTTTCGCTTTCATAAGAAGATTGGCAACCTATGCTTTCTACCTCTGAATACTCTTCAGGGATAGGTGAGCGCATAACTCTTTTATCTTGCAAAGGAAAATGAGAAACCTCTAGATTCTTCTCTTCGATCCTAGGTGAAAATACATCATAGGGAAACTCTTGAAGGAAAAGAGAAGAATCCTCCTCCACAACCATCTCTTCTTTTAAATCTAAGACAACAGGTGTACCAGGGGTGGAATATAATGCATCTATGGCTATGCAATCATCAACGCTATCATCAATCATATATGGAAGGCCTTCTGCTTGGGAAATAGAAAGAGAAAAGATTTCATCCACAACTGCAAAATACTCATTTTTGTCCTTACTTTCTCTTTTAATCAGATCTTCGCCAGACTCATCACACGAGAAAGACTCTATCATCTGTTGGATGTAGAATGCAAACTTCTTACAACAGTCACCCAAAATAAGATGAGACAGGTAACTCTTCTCGTAATATGCATTGAAAGCATCATGAAAATCCTTCAAAGAATGGATACTAGCAACAGGGAGAGATTTACACCATTCACGAGCATCTCCCTCCACAGAAAATTTGAACATCTTGATCAAGACATCCTCATGAACAAATTCCTGCTCAAGCATGCATCTATGAAAATTGAATAAGTGCTTACTGGGATCATCATGCTCTCTTCCTTTGAATCTCATAAGATAATCATCCCATTCATTTTTATCCGGCACTAGATGTGGATAACCAACTATGGCTCATAAATTGAAAGGGGAAAATCTTGGAGGCAAGATAGCCGAGAGATGTGGCTCCCCCTTTTCTCCTTCATGGTTCTGCCCGGGGTCAGATTCGCAATCACCAAAAACAGGAACCATGGAGAAACTCTGCTCTTCGTCATCTTCGTTGGGATATCCATCAACAATCGTTTGTTCTTCATCAGTATTTGACATCACTTCTTCATCATAAGCAGGGCTGCCAAGAACATTTGTTTCCAGGATCGAAATATCCTCTGCATTTTCTTCGTAAGAGCGATGAGCAAAATCTGCCTTCAATTCCTCTATACTTGCAGAAAGTGATTGTATCAGCTCCATCAGCTCCTCCGGGGGATGTCCTTCATCCTCATAGCTTTCGCAAGAACGAACTATGTCCTGAACACCATCTCTATACTCCTCACAACAGTTATGACAGATTAACTCAGAGGAATAATATTTTTGACAATGCTTATTGAAAGCTGCATGAAATTCTCCCAGGGAGGAGATGCTGGCAGGGGGTAAGGAGTGATACCACTGACAAGCATCTCCTACTAATGAGAACATGGACATCTTCATTAATACATCTTCATGATGTATCTCCCACTGATGCATGAGTTCATGAAACTCATGGAGATTTTGAGCAGGGTTGTCCTCTTTACGCTCTCTAAATATGGGCAAATAATCGCCCCATTCATTTCGAGTAGGGACAACATTAGGAAAATCAGGAACAACAAAAAAATTAAAAGGAGCAAACCTTCGAGCCAAGATTCTTTCCATTTCGAACCAGTGGAGTCGCTAATTGATCCTTTAATGATGGAGTCGACAGGTGAATGATATGTAGAATGAGTGTGTCTGGTCTTTGTTCACCGTCAAAGACCAGATCCAATCATTGTGTTCTCCCAGGGGGATTTAGGTGTAGCTAGAGGCAGCCACACTGAAACAATGGAGTCGTCACAGTGGAGACACCAGGTGCAAATGCAATCTTCAATGGTTCTGATATCTGATGCACCTTCAGAATCAAAAGCTCATTGTTGTTCTACTTAGGGAAAAGTCTTCAATTCGCTCCTCGGCAATGACACCATGAATGTTAGCACTGAGAGTCACCCTCAAATTGCGGGAGGATAGGCCCAGTACCCATCAGAGTTTTTGGTGGATGTTTGGTTTATATGAATGGAGGTCAATGGACAAAACTCAATATATGATTGAAGTTCAACACAAAACTAGACAAGAAATGTATAGGGAAGTGAGGGCCACAACTAACTTTATTCAGTGAATTGAGTTTAAGTGTGAGTAGAGGGAAGACTTAGTGAGAAAGGTGGACAAGACTGCTATGGGCATCAGGCCTTCAAGCAGCTTGGAGAAGAAAAAATCAGACTCAAGATCACTCTTAAGCTCAAGTTTCAGACACTGAAATATGTCCAAACAACACAGTAATAACAACACAATGATCAAACCTACATCACCATGTAGCTACAACAATTCGACTGGATCCTCCATGCCTGAGCCATTCAGTGTAAGAGGGAAAAATATCACGAGGAAGATGACTAAAACTAGTCACGATACCGCTGCAATCAAACCTACATTACAACAGCATAACAACCCTCGACTGGATCCTCCATGCTCGAGTGTTTTAGCACATGTTTTTACAAAGAGATGAAAAGAGGCTAACTTCTATTAATCTGGAAGTCTTAAATCCGATACATAACCAGAGAACAGTTCTGGCATAAAACATTACAAAATAGGGAGCTCCACTCAACCAGTTGACGACCTTAACAAAATATCAAAACTACCTATTTATACTCAGACCAGTCCACCACTACCAGGAGTGTGACCTGGCTACTACATTCAAAGCCTTTCATCTGCACTTTCCTCTGTCAGACTGAGTGTGCATCCCTCTGTCAGACGCGAGCTCAGATCGACATGGGCCTACAGAAAATTTTTTCCACAGGGGTACCTCGAGCTGACAGCCCTGTTTTCCACTGTCGGCTCCTCCATACTTCTAATTACTGAGTGAGTTGAGGTTTCAACCACCCGACCTGCCTTCCATTAACTGCTTTTCCTTGGGGACTCAACGAGACTTAAACCTCAGGGGATGACCATGTGCTGCTCTCGGATAGAATGACATATAAACACGAGATTGTGGGGTCGTTAAAAGTAGTTTGGATTCAGACTGCTTTTGGGCCCACAATCCATCACATTTCGCCACATAGCATTTTCTCCATACCATGGTTTCCATTCTGGGACCGCTTAAGAAAATTTTCGCCCGAGCATGTTGCATCCCCGTAATGGACTGTGGTCGTAGGTCTGGTCCTGATCTGTGATCTGAGTGCACCCTCTAGATTTAGTGCCATTGCCAAGCTTAATCGCCCACCAACTTTAGGGTCTGCCAAAAGTGTGCCTTGGCATGGGGTACTACTTTTGGCATTGAATAATAACAAATCTCAGAGGATGATCTGATGTGGAGGCCCGACGTCACCATGTTGATATGTCGCGGACGGAGAGGTGACATGTGTCACTCAAAAATAGGCAGAAAGCATGTCTAAAACGCTTGAAATGAGTGTCATATGTCAGTGCTAGATGGATGCCACGTGTCTGTGTCGACTGCTGCAACGAACTTGGTTCTCCAAGGCTCAGGCACTAGCTCTTTTTCCTTTGGCTCCTCTATGTGCTTTTACCTGGAGCTGGCGATCTGATGACACGTGTCTTCTTGAGATCGACGATTGAGATCCCCTTCGGGACTTCGGGACTTCAAGCCTTCGGGAGGCACTGCCGCTAAGATCAATGACTCCATGTTGATTTTGAGATCAATGGTCCACACTTGCTTCGAGAGCTCGGGCTTCGGCTCTTCGAAATTTTTATGCACTTCTCACTTCGAAACTTCCGAAGCTCATTGCCCGAAACGCTTGGATCGGCTGCCACCTGTCCCCCTCAAGATCAACAACACATGCTTATTTCGAGGTTTTTCCCTGGCACTATACTTCACGCAAATTTAAGGTTCTGAATGTCGGTGAACCGCTGATCTAAACTGCTCCAGGAATCACCGTCGTTGAAAGGCTAAAACTGTCTTTTGCTTATGCTTCAATCTCGAAACAAACTATTTTAAGAAAGTTGCGCTTTGTGTTCATGGTTGCAGCCTACATGATCAAGGATTTAGACAATTGGTTGCGAGCTAAGAAAATAGGGAGACCATGGCACACAAACGAACAAGGGCAAACGAAAAAAGATTTTATCGACTGAAGGGGGAAAAACTTCAAAACTCAGCCTAGGAAAATGATAGAGATAGGGAAAAACTACAGACTTAGGTAAAAACCACAAACCCACATGACTCTTACAAGTTCATATGATAACAAAGGGGTCGTTCATTCAATAGAAGGATGTATTTATTACTTTAATATCATATTTGATACCTTGTGTGGTCGCAAGATGTTGATGGATGTGTTGTTGTGTCTCTCCTAAACATTACATGTGGTTGTTACATATATATTAGATTTATTTATGACTGATAATACTTGTTGTTTGGTGGTTTTATCATGTCTTCTTCATCAACTTTCAAGCTCCATTTGTTACCTAGTGTTGGTTGTGGAGCTTGATTATCTTCCTGATTCAGAGGTCTTTTACTTTCAGTCGTGTTTATACCCCATGAAGTATTTACACCCTAGAAGTATGTACACTCTTCCACGCGGGGGAGTGCAGAGGGGGGTACCCCTTCTGCGGGGTCCGGGGGGGCTATCCCTTCGGCTGGGGGGTTCGGGGGTGAAGCCCCCGAAGGAAAAATTGCCTTGTAAATGTATATTGTAATTTCATTGTAAATCTGGACCGTTCATTATAAGGTTGCAGATCTAATGGTAGAGATTATGTTAGGGTTTTTTGCCCTAGAAGG
>JZKD02S2373125.1:360991-381654 GCA_000966675.3 Picea glauca
GGTTATAAAAGTCTTCAACTGGGCCTCTATCCTATTGGATACATTAAGCCAAGCCATTTCCAAAATCATGTACTTGGTTATTGGAGTTCCCCCAACTTTCTACATGTCCTTCTACTTGCTAGATGTAGTCTGTATCAGTAACAACTTTCCAGGGATGGTAGTGGAAGCCCAATGAAAAATCAATCCATGTGTATTGACATAATTTATGAGAGCATAAGTATAGGATGTAGTATACCACAATATGTGAGCATTTCATAGCTCCTTTTCATACATCAATTTTCTATGAGTCTACACAGTGCATGATAGAGAAGGCCATACAAATGGTTGGTACTATTGGTGATTGGAACGTGACATAAAAGAGAACTTATATGAGAATATTTGGAACTACCCAACCTCATCACCTATTTCCCAAGTTTGTTCCAGATAAATTGGTCCTTTAAGAGGTAGCTTATCAAACCTACTTGAACAGAGTGGGAGATGTCCTTGCCCATAATAAGAAATCTCCATAGCCACTCTTTATATTGGGCATAGGTGCATGCAATTTAGAGAGTGTGAAGGCCATTGTGGAAGCAAGTGAAGCAATAGTTGTGAAGAAATAGTGAAGAAATAAGAAAAAAAGGGAAACTAAAGGAGGCCGAAGAAAAAAGGTAAAAGATGAGCAAGAATCTAAATCCAAATTAAAGACAAACATGACGAAAGTGAAATAGATAGCACTGTGCCTATGGGAGGAGGATCTTCCAATCCCAAAATTTCAACTGATCCCAGTATGAAATCTATCACTAGGGGTCACTTTCCACTCCTTGAGATGGGCTTAGGCTATTTTACCCCATAAAATTTAGAATAAGTTACAATGTTGAACTTGTTTATTTTTTACAAGAGAAAGAAGCAAGTTGTAAGACAAACATAGAAGAAGCTCAAGTTGATTGGAATCCCAGAGTAAACAGTCACAACAAAGACTCTTGTGTTTACAAATGTAGATAAATATTCAATGGCTATAGCTCCCACAAATGTTGCTTGTACACAAGCAATGAGTCCAACGTTATCAAGATGGTCAGAGAAATCGAAGAACATAAGAGAAAGATCAATTTTCTAAAATAACAAGTAGCACACCTCGATGAAGACATGACCATCCTGTGTAAACTCAAGGCATGTGCTTTTGGAATATAGGAAGAGTTGAACATTGCACAAAGGTTGTTGTACAATAGTCTACATTTATTTCATGATTACTCATTTCAATTCTTAACTTTCCAGAACAACGTTAGGGATAAAATTTTAATTATAGAAGCAGTTCGATAAGGGGTTTTGATGAGCTAAGGAAGTTGTAGAATAAGGAGAAGGAATATTGCACTGAGGGTAGTGAGGTACTCTACAAATCAGTGTGGGGTAGATGTTAGTTACATAATGTTACGTGACAACAACAAAAAAATTAAATAAAAAATAAAGAATTACATATGTACATGACAATATCTAAAAAGTTAAATTAACGTGTATCCATCTTAAATCCGGATCTATCAAGCACCGACAGGGATCAAATTTCTTAAGGGGTAACTTTTTTTTATCATTTAATATGAATGAATATAGGAGAAAAAATGATAAATTCTTGTTCATATGAAATTTTAGACAATATACATAATACAATTCATGCATGCTAGAGCTAGGGCGCATAGAAACAAAACATAATTGTGTCGACAAGGTTTCATGTAAATAAGAGAGATAAACCACACACCAAATAATCAAACTAAACTTTCAAGACTAAAGGCTTTCATGATAATGTAAAACTAAGGCAATAGAAAACAGGTTGCCTCCTTTTCATGTCCACTGTAATGCAAAACCAAGGCAATGGAAAAGAGGTTGCCTTCTCTTCATGTCAACTGTACACACTTACCTTGCATTGATTGTTTAAAAAATGTTGCAAGGCATATCTAGATGATTCTTGTGTGCATTATCAAAATTATTGAAATAAACTATTAAAGTAGTAAGACAATCGCACGAAGATAAGTACAAGGTTAACTATTAACCTTGTACCTTGAATACCCTTGTAGTGTATAACCTTAATATTAGAAAGTTCAACCGTCTATAGTTTTACAACAACCTCCTTGATAGTGACACCAAAAAGTATATCCCCTATCCCATGGATAACTAAGGAGATTATGTCTCAAGGCCCACAGGTCCTAGACATGGAGTGTCGAGAACCATATTGACTCGAGCCTGACCCTAGAGTGCCCATCCTTTTTCTTCAGTGCCTCCATCCTGTCAGCAACAATAACATCCATCTCATCGACATGGTCCTTCAATATCAGTGGGACTTTCTCCATGAGGTAATGAGTCCGAGTATCATGGTATGTGTCACTCGGATTCTCAAAACATTTGAAAATGTGTATTTAATTCTTTTTGCTTCATGACGTGTGCTTGGAATTTATGCCTTTCCACTTGTCCACACCTGGGGGAATAACATGATGCCCTATCAAGTTTTCTCCCTTAGGATTTGAGTTGCCAATGGTTGGGTTCATGAAAGGTCATCGTCCATTCCCACCATACTTATCACTTTCCATCATTTTCCCTCTCATCCATCCCCAACACTGGTTTGAGCATCAGGTTTTCCTAGCTAGCAAAGGGTTGTACCTTACCTTGTGGGAAGAAGGGGCTAAAGGCCCAGAGGGTAAAGATAGTTGGAAAAAGATAAAATCCAAAAGAACAAAACCTTCAGATGCTTTGCCCAGGGATCCTCGAGAAAGAAATAAAAGGCTTCTAAGGAAGAAATGGAGGGACCCATAAAATAGTAAATTCAATACCTAGTTGGAGGAAAGGGGGTCTCATCATGAGCCAACCTATTAGGTCCATGGGCATGTAGTGGTATGACACTACCATTCAGCTGGTCACCACGCCAGGGTAGTGGCTCTTGGTGGCATAGCCAACAGAAAGGGGGTTTCATCACAAGCCAACCTTCTCATCTTCATGAAATGCTTGTGGGTAACACTATCACCACTAGTCACCACGCCAGGGTAGTGTCCCCTAACTATTCTCTTGAAAGAAAAACAAATAAGATAAAAGGTAAAAGGCATTGAATGGGCTTGGAAACATTTACATCCATGACAAGGTGAAGCTCACCCTCTTCAGAGGCACCCACAGGTGAGCCATACATTTCCCTGTCATCACTGCACCCATTGCTAAAAAATCCCCATACCACCTCATCCACTTACATGACCTAGATTGGTATTCACCTGGAAACATCCCATATCCAATGAGAATTATCCCAATAGGACCTCCTGAAACCCTCTCCAAACCTGTCTTGTAGAATAGCATAATGTCTTTGAGCACTTGTCTGGGAAAGGGAGGTTTTATGCACATGTTTAGATAACTTGATTATTGGACATGATTGACATTGCTATGATCCCTGTGACTTATGAGCCCATGGACGATGTACTTGTTGTTTTTGCAGGGTCACACCCAACAACCAGGTACACATGGGGAGATGATTAGTTCATACCTCTATAAGGATAAAATCCCACCAGATGGACGCTGAGACCCCAACTAGGGGCATACACATATCATAGGCTTGCACTGTAGAAAGAGGAGGATGTTCCACTAGAGACAACCTGGCAGGTTTGGACCCAAGGGTGTCTTTCCCTCCCACTATGATGTTGGCATTGGAAGGCCCAAAATGTAACCTATGTGACCCTTGACGTCACCCAACGTTTGATAGACACGATGGAGGCAGTTGTGTGCCAAGTGGCACATGTGGCTTGATCTAGAGTCCTTGGGAGGCCTAACATTTTTCTCTTGGAGGCCAATGTTTCAGCTAGGAGGCCCAACGTCACCCTAGAAGGGCATGACATCACCTCTCTTTCTTGACTCAGGGTTTAATTTTTCAATTTTATGTAAAAATTTGATATTTCATGTAAACTGGCCATGTCAGCCTTTTTGACCTAATTTTGTAATTAAAGGTCATTGTAACTGTATAAATAAGGGTTTTTGCCCTTGTATTTTATGATCATCTTTCACACGCACAAGTGAGGTCTGAAATTTGTGCCCTACTTAGGGTTTATTGGCTGAAATTTTAGGTGCACTTCTTGGAGGAGGCTAAATTTGGTGTTTCTTGGCATTTTTCTTGGTGGAAAATCTTCAACTAGGTTTATTGCTAGATTATTCTTGGTGGATGTAAGTGAATTTCTGCAAATGAGGAGATGATATAATTACAGATACTTTCCAAACACCCAGAGATGACCTAGTCCTATATTCTCCTGATGATTTTCGGTCATACCTTGAGTATTTTGATGAATACTCCTCTAAGCATTTAGATATTTTTTATGAAGAAAATTATCAACCATCGTTGTGCTCAGATCTTGATAAGAGTGAGGAAGTTGCTTTCCTGAAACATTATACTTATGATAATATTTTCCACCTCCCTTTGATCACTCTACCTCGCTATGTCACCAAGGGTGTGATTTGGAAACATGTCCCTTATCCCAAGTCTTCTATAGGACAAATCCTCCTTTGGGAATTTAGGGGAAGGTTGAGTACCTTAAGAAGAATCCTAATATCACGATCTTCGAGCTTCCCATTAATAAATTGTCATTCATCCTCTAGGTTCTTGCTAGCCCCTTCCCAGGCCTCAGATTATGAAGACATACAAGGTAGCGAGCTTTCAGACTCTTTGAGTCAGTCTTTTGAACCTTTGACTTTTCACGATCCCTTTCTAAAGTGGATCTAGCACTTTCTTGAAAGAATAAATTGGCACCATTTTTCTCCTCCCACCCGCCTCCATGAGCTAGACCTTACGATTTCCAATAATACAATACATTTTCTAACTCATGTTATTTTTATGCTTAACTTATCACTGCTTTGGTTTATGATGAAGCACAGAGGCAGGTATTGTGAGACATTGCTAGGATGGTTTCATTGGCTATTTGACTACACCTAACATTCAACCAATAGATAAGTAGAGGCAAGTAGGTAGGCAATTTGCATCCATTGTATATACCATCTGCATTTCATGCTAGAATAGTTATATTTCCATTTGTATATATGCTTTCTTACTTTCATTTTCTTGTACCATATATGAGCCAGGGGTGATATCACCACCCCAAATGATTACTAATGAATTGTGTTGATATCTACCAGGTCACAGGTCATACCAAATATGTTGAGGTTCTCATTCACTCTATAGTGAGCACATGTCCGCGAGTTGGAGCCAGATGTTATCCCCTAGCCTAGGGATAACTAAAGAGATTATGTCTTGAGGGCCATAGGTCATAGACACGGAGTATAGAGAGCCATATTGACTTGAGCCTGGCCCTGGAGGGACCATCCTTCTTCTTCATCACCTCCATCCTATTAGAAGAAGCAACATCCATCCCATCAGCCTAGTACTTCAACAACAGTGGGTCTTGCTCCATGAGGTAATGAGTCCGAGTATCATGGTATGTGTCACTCTGATTCTCAAAACATTTGAATCTGCATTTAATTATTTTTGCTTCATGAAGTGTGCTTGGAATTTATTCCTTTCCACTTGTCCACACCTAGGGGAATACCAAGATTCCCTAACAAGTTGGCTCCCTTAGGATTTGAGTTTCCACTGGGTGGGTTCATGAAAGGTCATCGTCCATTCCCACCATACTTATCACTTTCCATCATCTTCCCTCTCATCCATCCCCAACATTGGTTTGGGCATTGGGTTTGCCAAGCTAGAAAAGGGTTGTACCTTACCTTGTGGGAAGAAGGGGCTAAAGGCCAAGAGGGTAAAGATAGTCGGCAAAAGATAAAATCCAAAATAACAGAATCTTTAAATGCTTCGCCCAAGGATCCTCGAGAAAGCGATAAAAGGCTTCTCAAAAAGAAATGGAGGGACCCATAAAATAATAAAATCAAGACCTAGTTGGAGGATAGAGGGTGTCTTTACGAGACATCCTATTAGGTCCATGGGAATGTAGCGGTATGAAACTACCATTCAGCTGGTCACCACGCTAGGGTAGTGGCTCTTGGTGGCATAGCCAAGAGAAAGGGGGTCTCATCACGGTCCATCCTTCTCATCTCCGTGAAATGCTTGTGGGTAACACTGCCACCACTGGTCACCATGCCAGGGCAGTGTCCCCCAATTATTCTCTTGAATGAAAAAATAATAAGATAAAAGGTAAGAGGCAGTGAATGGGCTTGGAAATAATTGCATCCATGACAAGGTGCAACTCACCCTCTTTAGAGGCACCCACATGTGAGCCATACATTTCCCTATCATCACTGCAACCATTGCTCAAACATCCCCATACCACCTCACCCACTTACATGACTTGGATTGGTCTTAACCTGGAAACATCCCACATCCAATGAGAATTAGCCCAATAAGACCTCCTAAAACCCTCTCCAAACCTAGCTTGTAGAATAACATAATGTCTTTGATCACTTGTCTGGGAAAGGGGGGTTTTATGCACATGTTTAGATAACTTGATTATTGGACGTGATTGACATTGCTATGATCCCCGTGACTTATGAGCCCATGGAGGGCGTACTTGTTGTTGTTGCAGGGCCACACCTGATAGACAAGTACACATGGGGAGATTATTAGTTTAGACCTCCATAGGGATAAAATCCCACCAGATGGATGATGAGACCCCAACAAGGGGAAGACACATATCAGAGGCTTGCATCGGAGAAAGAGGAGGACGTTCTATCAGAGATAGCTTGGCAGGCCTGGACCCAGGGGGGATTTCCCTCCCACCATGATGTTGGCCTTGGAAGGCCCATGACATCACCTCTATGACCCTTGACATCACCCAACATTTGACGGACATGATGGGGGCAATTGTGTGCCAAGTGGCACGTGTAGCTTGATCCAGAGGCCTTGGGAGGCCTAACATTTTTCTCCTAGAGACCAACGTTTCACCTAGGAGGCACAACGTCACCCTAGAAGGGCATGACGTCACCTCTCTTGCTTGATTTAGGGTTTAATTTTTCAATTTTATGTAAAGACTGGATATTTCATGTAAACTAGACATGTCGGCCTTTTTGACCTAATTTTGTAATTAAAGGTCATTGTAACTGTATATATAAGGGTTTATGCCCTTGCATTTTATGATCATCTTTCACACAAACAAGTGAGGTCTGAAATTTTCGCCCTACTTAGGGTTTATTGACTGAAATTTTAGGCGCACTTCTTGGAGGAGACTAAATTTGGTGTTTCTTGGCATTTTTATTGGTGGAAAATGTTCAACTAGGTTTATTGCTAGATTATTCTTGGTGGATGTAAGTGAATTACTGCAATCCTTCTTTGTTTTGAATGGTTATGGTACATTTACTTTGCATTTATTCCAAGATTACGAAATTGTTAGTTTAAAAACCCTAGGAGAACAAGCACATGTCATTGTCCTTGTCTTAACAATTTTTCACCTACTAGATTGTGCTAGAAACCCTACTTTCTTGAAGCATTGTGCTAAGGGCCCTACCATTGTATCAGCCTAACATCATTTGCTTCATCAAACTGTCATTTACTTCATCTTTGAGTTAAAGAAGGAGGAAAACTACTAGGGCCTAGGGTTACCTACTTCCTAGTGGCCATTTTCCTCCCAGGGTTTAGTGATTGAGGCCTTGAGTTACCAACACCTCAATCATTGACCTTCTTGTCTCTATTTCTCACATTATCCTTTGTTCCTTCAAGTTTTCTTCTGCAAAGTGACTCCATTAGCCCTAAAGGCACTGATTTAGACCTTGAAATTGATTGATTGATGAAACCAAACCTTAAATCTTTTACCTCAAGCAACCTACTAACCTTTCCTAACCCTAGACTAGGCTAATTCACTAACCTTATTGTTGTTGTTACAAAATTAAGCTACAACCATTTATTACAACGGTAAAAGCACTTAAAAGCAATTGCAAAAGTTGATTTAGACATTGCCTAATTAGCTTCTGACAACTACTAGTACATTGCTATTATCAGGTTATTATTTTTGGTCATTGTGAAGCTCTTTTAAGGCATTTATTGTGAAGCTATTATCTTATAAACATTGCTGTTATAAAATTATGTTTGCTTCATCTTGCATCAAGTTATTGCTTTTACTAACAAGTCCAAAGTTTTATGAAGCACTAACATCACATTGTACTTGCAAAAGATATTGCTTTCTTGTTTCTTTGTTTTGGGTAGGTACATCTAAGCACATCATTGTTGCATTGGTTAAAACTTTGGGACTTTCTGATCAGTGTGACTTGTGAAAGGGGATACCTTTTATTGATATTTTAACCTTTGCCTTCTCAAACCCCCAGGTCACCGGGGATGTCTCCCCTGGGATATCATCCCTAAATATAAAGAGGTATCTTATTAAGGTGACAATGATAGGATAACCTCTTGTTACACCAATTTTCCTTCCCTTAGCCTTTCCCTTTGGGACAAGTACAAATTGTGTGATAACAAACACTAACATCAAATTGTACTTGCAAAAGATATTGTGTTTATTGTTGCTTTGTTCTGGGCGGGTACATCTAAGCACATCATTGCTTCATTGATTAAAAACCTTGGGACTTTCTGATCATTGTGACTTGTGAGAGGGGATACCTTTTATTGAGACTTTAACCTTTGCCTTCTCAAACCCCCACGTCACTGTGGACGTCTCCCCTGGGATATCATCGCTAAATAGAAAGAGGTATCTTATTAAGGTGATAGTGATAGGATAACCTCCTGTTACGCCAATTGGCCTCCCTTAGCCTTTCCCTTTGGGACAAGTACAAATTGCACGATAACAATTCCAACAATAATTAGTTAATGTCATGGAATCCAAAGGACACAATTAAATTATCAATTCAGATGCATAACTCTTTAGAGGTTCTATGCACTATATGTTCAACCACAGGGTATTATCTTTGTTAAGGTGTACTAAATTATCCTATGAATGGTATGCAAATTATTAATTCATCATTCTACAAAATAACACAACCAATTGTGACATGCCAAGTGAAAGAAATCTAAGCTACAATAACCCATTCAAAATCAGAATATCCAAAGATGCACGTGAATAAAGAAAGTGGCTCTAGAAAACCACTCAATAGAAATAGATAGAGAACAATCATTATTACAATTTGAATAAAGAGAACTATCTCAAGAACCCATTGAGAGAAAGCTATAGCCTTTAAAATAAATAATACAACCAAGTAAGCTACAACCAATATATAAGTGAAGTAAATCTACAACCATAGAGGTAAACAAAACAACAAGTGAATAAATAAAAATACACAAGCAAATCTACAACCATGGAAATAAATTAAAACAACAAGCAATATAATCTATCAACAAAGGGGATTCAACCACCGAGTGTAGCTTTTGAGAGGGTTCTTACCCCAAAGCAAGGTAGGTGTTGAATTCGTCCAACTAAAAACACTATTTACAACAAACAATTTAGAATAAAAAGTTTTTGTTATCTGAAAAATTGAAATTACATTGTAGGTGTTGAATTCTTCCAACTAAAAACACTATTTACAACAAACAATTTAGAACAAAAACTTTTTATTATCTGAAAAAGGGAAATTGCATTGTTCCAACTAAAAGAAAACTAGTTTTGAAATGACTATTATTAATAACTTTGGAATGTCTCAAGTACACCGAAGGGGATGTTAGGCAGTAGTAGAAGGGAAAATGGATGAATGAATAAGCAAAATGAGTAATTTCGAGGCTCATCAATCAATAGCTAAGGTTTTAGTGGAGAGTTTTTGGATAATTTTTCTCAATCTTGTAACACTAAAAACCTTTGCTAAGTGATGTTTTCCTTGTACTTAAAGATGGATGTAAAAGGCATGAGCATGAGGAATAATGCATATGTTTTGAGATTTCAAACCTCATATAAGACCTGAAAAAGAAATGAAATTATTCTGATGAAAAACTTTTAAATCATAATAACGGTTTTTTTGTGAGACCCTTCAGTTGAAATCAAGCTTATTTTAACTATTTTAAGGCACAATGCAATATTTTGCAGATTTGAATTGATGAAAATAGATGCAATCATATATGAAAGAGATTTGGTCTTTAGAGTACTTAGGAAATGCAATTCAAACATAATTTTAAGTACAAACTAGAAATCATATGCATACAAGCTTTTGCTCATTCAAGACAATACAATTTGAATTTTGAAAACCAAGCATACATGCCCTTCAAATGCAAAATCTCATTCGTTAAAATTTTTCTCAACATAAGCATGAAAATGAAAATTGGAAATGTAAATTTCAATGTAAATTGTTTATCATCGGGAAAACACAATCTTGATCAAAGTTCTTCTCCAACTTTCTTTCAGGATTAAAATAAATTTGCAACAAACTAGTTTTATTTGAAGTTGGTTTGTTTGTTATTGGTGTAGCATTCTCAGACCTTGAAAGAGAATTCCTTCCATATTCATAATCTATAAATTTAATTCACATTCACCTAATACTAACCAAATCAATTTACACATTAACATTGATACTAACTAAATCAATTTACTCATTAACATTGAGTTGATGGTTAAAATGCACTTAACAATAATGAATACAACTGCTAGAAATCATTAACATTGATACTAACTAAATCAATTTACTCATTAACATTGACTTGATGGTTAAAATGCACTTAACAATAATGAATACAAGTGCTAGAAATTGCACTTTGTTAGGCTCAAAGCTCAATCTTTTAAATCAAATTCTATTCCAAGCAGTGTTGCACGTATTACGATATTATCAAATTTATTGCAATAATATCGCCAAATAGACCCCCAACAATAATATTGTTGCAAATACACCACCACGAATATAGTTTTTAGAAGATCCAGGAAACCCTAGGGCTCTGCAACGCCTTAGGCATGTTCACTGCATGCACTGACACAATTGCTCCAAGCCAACGAACTAAGCTGCTTCGGTGAAGGCACCACGAGACGCCTGAGCAACCAGGATGAGTCCGGAAGAGGGGGGGAAACCCCCCTCGTACAATGATGTTACAGCCAATGACAGGAAGGGAACCCGTGCCAAAAGACCCACATTCGATCCGCCGCCGCATCTCCGAGATCATCTTTTCACCCAGGAACAGGGGCTCAAGAAAGGGATGGATGTTGAACCCAATACGTCTCATCGAAAAGCTTCTCGAGGATGGGAACCAGGCAAGTGTATTCTGCAAATGGACAAACCCCCTCATTATCATATCAGATCAACACGAGTAGGTGAGGATACTCAGTTTATGATGGAGCATGCCCTAATCGGAAAATTCTTAGGCCTATGGCCAACTGAACGCGACCTCACACGCTGGATCAAGGACTGGTGAAACCACAAAGGAGACTACAAAGTTCAGCTTAGCTCCAAGGGCTTCTTCACAATAATCCTATACAACCTTGAAGACAAGGATAGAATCTTCGATAATGGACCGTACTTCTACAACTCAACAGGATTATTTCTGTGCTTTTGGATAGACAGATTCAACCTAGAGAAGGAGGAATTTACAATGGTGCCAGTATGGATACGTCTATACTCACTGCCCCAGGAGTTCTGGCTGGAAGAAATACTCATGGGTATCGGGAACACAATAGGGTGCTATGTAAAATCATCGGAAGCTACAAAGATGAGAAAGTATACCTCATATGCCCACATCTGTGTCTATATGGACATCTCAAAGACCCTTCCAGGATCAATCACTCTACAATATTAGGATGAAGACTGGAATCAAACAATTTATCATGAACACATCCCCTTTCGCTTCAGGAAGTCCCAAAGCATGGCCACCTCTTCAGAGATTTCTCCCTGAACACTCCAAGTGCCAAGGCTGGTGATAGTAAGCAAAAAGATGGCTTCACCAATGTCACAGGTCAGAAAAAATATCCACCAAGAAAACAGAACCAAAGCATGACCTCAAAAGTCCCAACCAAAAATTCCTATGACGTTCTGATTCAACTGCCAGAAGAGGAGGAAATACAAAACCCTCATCAAGCAAAAACCCGGGCGAAGGGGAAAAGCCCAAAGGAACCCAATCCGACTCAAACCAAAGGAACAACCCAAGTTGCTCAAACGGAGACAGACAGAGACACCACGATGTAGTTGGATGAAACAGATTTGGAGGATATAGACCTGGAAAAGTTGGAGGAAGCTCTCAACCAAAAAGACCTGCAACACATTTCTGTGGACCAACTCCGTAAAGTCCATAAAGTTTTCACAAACTCCACAGCAGGATCTACGGCAAGACTGGGCATAACCGCAGACCCAAGCATAGAACCTAAGTAGGCAACTAAGGAAAACGAAAGGAGGGGACGCAAAACAACCCACCAGCTCATCAAAGAAGCAAGAAATCTAATGATTAACTCAGGACAGATTCACAGACTATCGGAGGGATACCTCCACCCCCCCCTCCTTCCTCATGATGAAGATAATCACTTGGAACATCAGAGGGCTCAATGGTAGATCCAAGCAAAGGATCCTCCGAGATTTCATCAAAGATGAAAACCCAGATGTTCTACTCTTACAAGAAACAAAATGTGTAGGACCAAAAGCTGAAAACATCTTCCGAAGAAGCTGGAGGGGTTGCAACTTCTTCCATCAAGACTCCATGGGAGCTTCCAGAGGGTTGGCCATTCTTTGGAACCCTCATACTGTCACACTGTAACAACCCTTCTCCACGACAGGCACTCTCACGGCTTACTTCGCAGTAATAGGATCCACCAAGGAAGGAGCCATCACAAATGTCTATGGACCGTAGAGTGCACAAGACAAGGAAAGATTCATACAAAAACTACAACATGTCAAAAATCTATTGAATACGCCCAGCTGGGTCATGGGCGACGACTTCAACATGATCCTGACGCTGGAGGAGAAAACTGGAGGAACCAAAAGGCTGGAGAAAGACAGTGGTAAGTTCAAAACCCTCATAGATCAGTTAAACATGGTGGATATTGAAACCCGAAATGGAATTTTCACTTGGTCCAATCGGTGCTCTGGCCACCAACACGTAGCTTTCCGTTTAGACCACTTTTTAGTTGCTGAAACCCTTCTTGAGGAAGACCCGGCAATGGAAGCCAACATAATGCCAAAATCAGGATAGGATCATTGGCCTATTGTCTTTTGTCTAGATCCTGGCAACATCCCCAGACCTAAACCCTTCCGCTTTGAAAAGTTCTAGCTTTCTCACCCGGACTTCCATCAGCTGGCACAAACCTGGTGGAGCCAGGCTAAAGTGGATCATGGAACTCACATGTACAAATTCCAGCAACGCCTCAAAAAAATCAAGCAACAACTGAAGATCTGGAACAAATCCACCTTTGGAAATATTTTCCAATGACAGTAGGAAATTGAACACAGGCTCAAAGACCTGCAAAGAATCTTCATCTCAGGAAGCAGAACCCTAGATCTAATGAAAGAAGAAGAGAAAATCCAAGCAGAAATGGAGGAACAGAGAAAGCAAGAAGAAATTCTATGGCGTCAGAAGTCCAGAGTTCAATGACTCAGAGAGGGCGAGTGAAACATGGAATTCTTCCACAGAGCAATGGTGCACTGCAAATGCATCAACCACATTACTCAATTGGAGGACACTCAAGGCATTCCTATACGGGAACATGACCAAATTGTCGAGGAACTCAACAGATACTACAAAGACCTTCTCATGGAAACCATCGAGAACAGGGAGGAAGCAATCCAAAAAATAACAAATCACATACCCTCGCTGGTCACCCCTGAGCAAAATGAAGCGCTTCTATGCCCCATCACTCAAGATGAAGTGGACCTAGCTGTTAAGGAAATTCCCCCAGGAAAAGCACCTGGCCCGGATGGCTTTACCACAGACTTCTTCCATCATTGCTGGGATCTAATTAAGGAAGAGGTCTGGCTGGCCGTCGAAGAATCTAGAATGTCCGGATAGGTACTCTCTACACTCAATGCAACTTTTCTCACTCTCATCCCTAAGGAGGAGCGAGTCACTCATCCCAGGTAGTTCATACCAATATCCCTTTGCAATGTCATTTACAAAATCATCACAAAAGTCATTGCCACTCGCCTCAAGCCAATCCTACCTTTTATCATCTCCAAAGAGCAAGCCGACTATGTGGAAGGGAGACAAATCATGGACAACATTATTCTGGCTAATGAGGTGATCCACTCTTTGAAAATGACCAAGATACCAGGTATGCTTATTAAACTTAATCTCTCAAAAGCATTTGATAGAGTAAGCTGGCAATACTTATGCTCCATGCTGGAGTCCTTTGGTTTTGATAAACTTTGGGTCAACCGGGTTCTCAAGCTTACATCCTCAGCCTTTTTCTCCATCTTGGTTAATGGGATACCCTCCCAACCCTTCTCGTCTACCAGAGGAATTAGACAAGGTGACCCTCTTTCTCCCTTCCTCTTTGTGCTCATGGCCGAAGTTCTAGGGCGCTACATCAAGGCGACGATTCTGGAAGGTTCCCTCAAAGGACTACCCCTTCATAATATCCATCCAACACCTTCACACAATCAGTTTGTTGACGACACTTTACTTATGAATACCCCCACAGCCCGTGAAGCCACCAAGCTAAACTCCATACTCTCTGACTTTACGGAAGCCTCAGGCATGCTCTTAAATATGGACAAATCTAAGCTCTACTTTTTCAATACGCCAATTGCAGTACAAAACCATATTTCCAGACTTTTAGGAATACCTAAGAGCTCCCTTCCTTCCATTTATCTTGGCATACCCCTCATAGGGGAGCTGACGCGTTCCATCTCTTGGGACACCCTGCTCCTCTCCATCTCCCATAGGTTCAACAACTGGACCTTCAGACCTCTTAATATTATTGCCAGACTGGTGCTCCTCAAGTCAGTCCTGCAGGCATTTCCCACCTACCTCTTCACTACTCTGGAAATGCCTATCTTGGTAATTCGAGCAATCAGGGGCCTTCAAAGAAATTTCTTGTGGAACAACCACCAAGCCAATAAAAAATGGGCATTGGTTAGTTGGGATAAGCTATGCAATCCCAAAAATTTCGGAGGGCTAGGACTACGTGATCCGGGAAAGCTCAATCAAGTCATGGGAGCTAAAATGTGGTGGAGATGGTTACAACATCCGACGAAACTCTGGGCACAAATCTGGAAACAAAAGTATGCCCCAAATACACATGCTGACCAGTTAATCAGGTTCAATGAGCATATTCAAGGATCCAACATCTGGAACACGACCTAGAAAAATCGCCCTCTCATTCAAAGGCACGCCCTCTAGGAAGTAAGGAATGAATCAAGCACACTATTTTGGCAGGACTCATGGCAGCAACTACCCCCCCTTTGCGACTTGGAAAATCTCAATCCTCTCAGACAGAAACTCCATCCGAACATTTTTCGAAGAGTCAGAGACCTTTGGAATCCGATTCATAGGAACCAACCCTGGCAACAATGGAAAAGAGAGAGATCGGAATTACAGATCACAGAAGACACAGATCTCCAAGCCTGGCAAGCATGTGTTGCCCACATGAAAATACCAATCAAAGAGGGACCAAACATCCTACGATGGGGAAAATCCACCACATGTATTTTTTCAGTTAATGAAGCCTATTACCTACTGGGGAACTACCAAAATCAGGACCTAGAAATCATGTGGAGCAAAATTTGGAATGGTATCCTTTGGCCCAAAGTTTTAATTTTCCTATGGCCCACAACTCAAAATCGTATCCTCACTTGGGATAATCTCTTAAAAAGAGGCTTTATAGGCCCTTCTAGATGTACCCTATGTCACCAGAGAGAGGAAACCCTGGAACATCTTTTCCACAATTGCCACTACAGTCAATAGATTTGGGATTGGGGAGCCCAAGCAATAAAACACACTAACAGAAACAGGAGTAGTATCAGAGACACAATTGCGAACTAGGATACGATCTCCTTCCACAACCCAATTCTCGAACGCATTTGGCAGTTGCTCCCTGGGTTCACTTTATGGGCAATTTGGAAGGAAAGGAACAAACAAATCTTTCATTTGATAGCTTCCCCTCCTGCTACCACATGGGAATGGGTTGAGAAGTTAATTCGAGAAACGGTCGACAACAAATCGTGGAACCCTGAACCTCTACAATGCACTCCCGAAGAGAGCAATATTATCAAAAGATGGAATATACACATTCATGCTCACACCCCTGTGAAGGCAAAAGGCAACCATTCCAATAGCCCGACAAGATGGACCCCCCCTCCACTAGGTTTCATCAAGATAAACTTTGATGGTGCCTCAAGGGGAAATCCGGGACCGACAGGATTTGGCTCAGTCCTTCGGAACCATACTGGCGAGATCATACATTTGGTGGCAGACTTCCTGGGTGAAAACATAAACAATGTTGTTGAGCTTCTAAGCCTTATTCGAGGCCTCGAGGTTGCGACTCACAATCAACACCAAAAGTTCATTGTGGAGGGAGACTCTCAGATCATCATTCATCTCATCACCAAAATTATTCACAGAGAACATCCACTGCGAATATCCCCCAGCTGGAGGCTTTCGGGACTTTTGGAAGAATTTGGAGCTCTCATCCACCCCAACCTCACCATAGTCCCTTCTCATGTGAAAAGAGAAGCAAACAAAGTAGCGGACTTCCTGGCTAATTCAGGAGTCGATACCAAGTCAGAACTCATCCACTGGCAAGCCAATTTCTCTGAATGTACTAAACTCTCGAGGTGTTGTAAAGACCTTGCTAGTAGGGATGCCTCATCCTTGGATGGGGTGACACGTCACACAATACCGCCACATGGTATAGCTCCCAACCTCGTATTAAATGAGGTAGGTCACTCCCCATCCATTCAACATTAACGATGGGAGAAGGCCATTACAGTCGACCTCCGGTTGAGTGACTTCTCCCGCGCGGGAAAGGGCTAGACCTGCAAGAATTTACTATGGCATATTTATTGCGAAGCCATGGTCAGTCGTCCCACAAGATTGTGAAAGCGAAGCGGCATGGTCGCATTCAACTCATTCTTGCTTTGCAACTTTCCGTCGTTTGTGAGCTTTGGTGCGCTTTTGTCTGCATCTCTCTGACTTTTCTGAGCCCTGGTGCGTTTGATACCCACTCCTTCTCCACGATGCATAGGGAGAGAGGCAAACCTCATCAGGGGTCGGCTTGGTACACCCACGCTGCTCAACGCTAGAGGAGACAACATTTGGAAAGAGCACTCTCGCTGGCCAACTCCATTCTTCGTTGGAGAGCACAGGTAGCATGTCTCTCACTCTAGGCTTATGCTATTGAGTCTGCGACAGAGGAGCACGCTCAAACCCCACCATAACATCTCTCACTCTCGGATAATTGGCAGCCCACAGGCACTACGCAGGAAAAAAATCCTCCAACTGGACTTAAAACTCAAGCAGGAAGTGGCATAAGGGGGAGGCTTGATGAGGAATACCCAACCTGTTATGTCGAGGAAGTGCCTTACACAGAAAACACTCTGACTGCCCTAGAACCTCAAGCAAGAGGCAGCACGAGGGGGGGGCTCTGTGAGGAATTCTTGACGTGTTATGTCGAGGAAGTGCCTTACACGGATTTGGTCTCGCAGGGGACCTGCACGGTAATGGTGCACCATACAGACATAGTTGCCATGGACAGGGGTGTGGGCAACACATGCACATAAGCGGTTATTCCAGGCGAGGCAACTACAAGGGAAACGAGGGTCACTCCGGGCAAGGGTGACGAAACCCCGACGCCAACTCCCAACCGAACCGTGCATGGTCATCCTAGTGCCCCACCACCCTTCCTCCATGCGACACACTTGGATCTAGTGTTCTAATTACAAGGACAAATGGCAGACCAGGAGCATCGAGTCCTCCTAATGGGACAACGATTGGATATGCTTATGGATGCTTACTCCAATGCCCCGACAAATAAAAAATGCCCAACATGCGCCCAACCATTTGTCATCCAGGCCAGAGAAGCACGGAAGGAGGATGAGGACGACCGACCACCGGGTATTTGATCTAGTCAATTTCAGTCTGGTTTTCTCTTTTACTTGTAGCAATGTTGGGGCTCCCTTTTGCTTTAATTCTTGCTATTCAAAGTCAAGTCCAGGCTTATAACAAAGCTCTCTGTAATGCCTTAAACAATTTTAAGTCGATGCATGGCCATCTATCCTGGTTTCCTTCGGGTAGGACAGATGACGAAACAATTTTTTTTTTTTATCCAAAAGGAACATATGAGCCCCAAGTTGTGCTGGTTTCCGGTAAAATGGCGACACACTTGGTGGTTGAGGCACCATTGTATCTTTCTGTATCTTTTTGTTAATATAATATAGCAGACAACACCCTTTTTTACTTAAAAAAATAAAATAATATCCCTGCAAATAATCACGATAATTACGATATTTTAAATTTATCACGATAATTTTCCATATTATCGCGATTCGATGGAAATTATCGCCGTGCTTCATTTTGTTCCAGTTTTTTCACCTTTAACTTGCGATTTTGGGTTTTTTTTAATCTCATTTTGCAAATGATGCCTAAGGGGATTGAGCTCTTAGGGTATTATGACCATTTTCCATCAAGCAAACAAGGGGAAATCCATAGTTTTCATTGCCATCAACTAAGCATTTGTGGAGTGGGGATCTAGTCCAATCTACAATATCCATATTCCTAGGTATGTAAAAAAAATTATGCCTTTTTTTTTTCTTCAAGATTTAGTATATGGTTTGCAATATCCATTAGATTTGCCTCTTCTTGCCATTTTTTAATGGGAGATTTAACACTTATGTAGCTATGATAGTTTAATTGCAACATTCTTTAAGGGTTTTGAAATTTGTGGATCTAGATTTTGAATTTCACCATTTGTTTTGTCCCATATGTTTAAATTTTAAAGATTTATTATTTGATCAGTGCTCAACAAAATGGATCCAATGTGGGAGTATGGTGAACCAACAGATCATAATAGAACAAAGCTAAGTTGCAAGATATGTGGAATGGAAATGTATGGAAGAATCAACCTCTTGAAATACCACCTTGCCAAAGTCTCAGGACATGAAGTGGAAATTTTCCCTACAACTCCTCCAAATGTTGTCCTTGTTGCAAAGAACTCAATTCTCAATATTACTAGGAAGAAAAAACAAAAGGGAAGAATTGAAGAACCACATGGGAGCTACAAGATTCTCAGGGGTAGGGGAAACCTAATCCACAACCATGCCTTCTTAGCGCACAATGATTATCCTTATGATATCTAGAATCTAGATGCCTCATGATGAGCATCTCACGAGATACATTTATTTTCGTTTTGATGTGATTTTGTATTACATTGTCTTAACTCAGGGCTTATGACTCCAGAATTGAGACAAATATCACATTTCAGTATCGATCTTTGATAGATCACTTGACATCAATGATCATATACATATTATATTGCAGTTTTATTTTCACATTTATGTGACAATGTGTTTGATTGACGTTGATGTTGCTTTAGAAGTTCAAAATTTTGAAAAAAGATGATTGTTTTTGTATTTTTTAAAGTTTCTCTATAATTTCCGATATTTTCTTAGATATTTTGGATTGGACCCAGGCAATAAATTCCGAATAAAAATGAGTCCAAGCATGCAAAGGAAGCTCCTTGGCTGAAAATAACATTGAGAAATGAAAGGATTTCGAGCTTGAATTAATAGAATACATAGTTGGACACTTGTTGCTTCAAATCAAACACAAAATTGTGATGAATCTTACTAATCAAAACTCGTGAGTGATTGAAAATGTAAATGGTAAAGAACCTTCAACACTCTTTCTTTCTTGAAAACAAACTTGCATTTAATGTAAGCTCTTGAAGATCAATTGGACAATGGAATGCATTAAAAATCTCATACACATACAAACTTCTTAACTCCATCGATAACATTTTAGTTGTTTCAAAATCAAGTATTGAATGCTTCAAGCTTGAAGAAGAGTCTTTATCCTCCATAAATTATTGATTTTAAATAACATTTGCTTAGAACACATTAGTTGACAGTCTTGCATTGGGCATTGAATTCTTGAGAAAATATGCAAAAATAAAGTGTTGTAAATTGCACTAGTTGGGCTTAAAAACTCAATATTTAAAGCAATATACATTCAAGCATGGAAAAATAAATCTCAAGGCTGAAAATAGCAATGAGAAATAAATAGTTTTCAATCTTGAATTCAAGGAATTGATGGATGGAAATTTCACTAAAAAAACATGTTTTCACTCTTGCAAAATGTTACATTGGTTATTTTGTTGTTTGATTTTTTCAAGCAATTGTTATTTATATGTTTAGGGAGTTTTTATTTCTTTATGCATACATGCCATCTCCATTTCCATTTCAAACTTGAATCTTGCCAATGCTTTTTAATGCTTATTCACTTGTGTATGTTTTAGCATCGCCTATGGCCACTGTGGGAGAGTTGTGATGGCTTATTCATGGCTGCCAGCTTTTTTCCCTATCCAACTTGCACATAAAATACTAGAACCCAAAGAAAAAAAGAGCAAACAATCCCTCTAATTGCCAAATAGATTCACAATCTAAGAGAGCTTGAAGCATTTGAGGGCAAATTGCTCTGGTTGAAGGCTAATCTAATCTCCTAGGACAACGAACTTCATTTCCTCACCTCCATCGTCGAGTTAGGGCATTTTGAAGCTTGCGATCAATGGGTTTGAGGCCAAGAAACCCCAAGCTAGCGAACTTGATAAAAATGCAAGCTTCCAAATGCCCCATTTTTAGATAAAAATGCCATTTCAATCAGACAACCTTTTTGTGCACAA
>JZKD02S2373137.1:0-16915 GCA_000966675.3 Picea glauca
CCAGGTCCAAGAAGGTTCAGAGTCTAGCATATACAACAATGGTGGAGTTGTTGAGATCAGTCTCCAAGTGGGAGATTGTTGGTTGTGGAGCCTGATTATCTTCCTGATTCAAAGGTATTTTACTTTCAGCCATTTTTATACCACATGAAGTATTTACACCCCATAATTATGTACACTCTTCCACGCGGGGGAATGCAGAGGGGGGGTATCCCCTTTGCGGGGTTTGGGGGCAAGAGGGTCCCCAGCGGGGGTTCGGGGGCGAAGCCCCCGAAGGAAAAATTGCCTTGTAAATGTATATTGTAATTTCATTGTAAATCTGGACCATTCATTATAAGGTCGTAGATCTAATGATAGAGATTATGTTAGGGTTTTTTTCCCTAGTAGGCAACCCTCTTTTATGAGGGAAATGTATTGCGGCTATGGTTGATGGAGAATATTGTATTCTGAGATAGGAGACTGTGAGATAAAGAAGAGGAAGTTACAACAGGTTTGTTGCAGGTTGTATCCCTTCATATGCTGGATAATAATAAAGGAAGGACCTGACAATTTCTCTGGTGGACGTAGCCCACATTGGGTGAACCACGTAAATCTGTGTCTCTATTGTATTGTGTATCTTTTTTGTTTTGTTTCCACATTTGTTTTATTTTATTGCTCCATGGTCCTATTTTTCTAACAATATAAACAACTTTGAAAGTCATACACAAAAGGGTTATCCAAGAAGGCCTAGTGAAACACAGAGAATAAGTTACAACATGTTTGAATCTTTGAGCACTGAAGTGGGATGTTACAAATGTAACAACTTTGGACACATGGCCAAAGATTGTAGAATGATAGTCCCTCCTAGAGAACCAAAACATAATAATAACAGTCACAGACATGAACCTTAGAAAAGGACATTGATAAGAAAGTAGAATCAATATAGCAATGAAGAATGCACACTCACTCTACAAGCTAAGAAGAAGAAATGTGGTTGGTATGTTGACAGTGGTTGTTAAAAACACATGACATGTGATAGAGACAAGTTTCTTACATTAATAAAGGAAAGAGATGGATCAATCTCCTTCGGAAATGATGATTCAACTAAAATAATTGGAAAAGGCACAGTCAGAATTGGGAACAAGAATACAAAGGCATAAAATGTTCTACTAGTAGAATATATGAAACATATTCTTCTAAGTGTAAGTCAAATATGTGACCAAGGTCATAAAGTTACTTTCCATTCAAAAAACTGCGAGATAAGAAAAAAAGGTTCAGGAAAATTGATTGCTACAGCTACAAGAACTTCACGCAACATATATGTGTTAAGTGAAATTGGAAATGAAAAGTGTGTTCTAGAAAAGGAAGATGAAATTTGGCTATGGAACAGAAGAATGGGTCACATACATTTTGATAACCTTGTCAAATTCAAAAAAAGAGAAGCATTCAGAGAAACGCCCCAGGTCACGAAACCAACCAACACTTTATGCAAGCATTGTCAACAAGGAAAGCAAACAAAGACCAGGTTCAAATCAAAGGAATATTCAATGACAAGACCACTAGAAATTGTGCACACTGANTAGCATATACAACAATGGTGGAGTTGTTGAGATCAGTCTCCAAGTGGGAGATTGTTGGTTGTGGAGCCTGCTTATCTTCCTGATTCAAAGGTCTTTTACTTTCAGCCATGTTTATACCACATGAAGTATTTACACCCCATAATTATGTACACTCTTCCACGCGGGGGAATGCAAAGGGGGGGTATCCCCTCTGTGGAGTTTGGGGGCAAGAGGGCCCCCAACGGGGGTTCGGGGGCGAAGCCCCCGAAGGAAAAATTGCCTTGTAAATGTATATTGTAATTTAATTTTAAATCTGGACCATTCATTATAAGGTCGTAGATCTAATGATAGAGATTATGTTAGGGTTTTTTTCCCTAGTAGGCAACCCTCTTTTATGAGGGAAATGTATTGTGGCTATGGTTGATGGAGAATATTGTATTCTGAGATAGGAGACTGTGAGATAAAGAAGAGGAAGTTACAACAGGTTTGTTGCAGGTTGTATCCCTTCATATGTTGGATAATAATAAAGGAAGGACCTGACAATTTCTCTGGTGGACGTAGCCCACATTGGGTGAACCACGTAAATCTGTGTCTCTATTGTATTGTGTATCTTTTTTGTTTTGTTTCCACATTTGTTTTATTTTATTGCTCCATGGTCCTATTTTTCTAACAATATAAACAACTTTGAAAGTCATACACAAAAGGGTTATCCAAGAAGGCCTAGTGAAACACAGAGAATAAGTTACAACATGTTTGAATCTTTGAGCACTGAAGTGGGATGTTACAAATGTAACAACTTTGGACACATGGCCAAAGATTGTAGAATGATAGTCCCTCCTAGAGAACCAAAACATAATAATAACAGTCACAGACATGAACCTTAGAAAAGGACATTGATAAGAAAGTAGAATCAATATAGCAATGAAGAATGCACACTCACTCTACAAGCTAAGAAGAAGAAATGTGGTTGGTATGTTGACAGTGGTTGTTAAAAACACATGACATGTGATAGAGACAAGTTTCTTACATTAATAAAGGAAAGAGATGGATCAATCTCCTTCGGAAATGATGATTCAACTAAAATAATTGGAAAAGGCACAGTCAGAATTGGGAACAAGAATACAAAGGCATAAAATGTTCTACTAGTAGAATATATGAAACATATTCTTCTAAGTGTAAGTCAAATATGTGACCAAGGTCATAAAGTTACTTTCCATTCAAAAAACTGCGAGATAAGAAAAAAAGGTTCAGGAAAATTGATTGCTACAGCTACAAGAACTTCACGCAACATATATGTGTTAAGTGAAATTGGAAATGAAAAGTGTGTTCTAGAAAAGGAAGATGAAATTTGGCTATGGAACAGAAGAATGGGTCACATACATTTTGATAACCTTGTCAAATTCAAAAAAAGAGAAGCATTCAGAGAAACGCCCCAGGTCACGAAACCAACCAACACTTTATGCAAGCATTGTCAACAAGGAAAGCAAACAAAGACCAGGTTCAAATCAAAGGAATATTCAATGACAAGACCACTAGAAATTGTGCACACTGATCTAGTTGGACGAACTACAACAAAGGGTTTAARAGGTGAGAAATACTTTATGTTATTAGTTGATGATTATACAAGAATGAATGCARTTTGCTTTCTCAAGAACAAGTCAGAAGCTTTTGAAAACTTTAATATCTACAAGGAAATGGYTGAAAATGAAATGGATTCAAAAAYAAAATGCTTGAGATATGATAATGGAGGAGAGTTCAGTTCAAATTAATTTATGGACTACTGCAACAGTCATGGAATAAAAAGGAAATTCTCCATTGCTAGGACACCTCAACAAAATGGAGTTGTTGAAAGAAAGAACATGACAATACATGAAACGGCTCGAACAATGGTATTGGATTCCAAATTGACAGACATATTTTAGACATAGGAAGTGCATACAACAATTCACATTCAAAACCGAGTAATGCTCAGAAACAACACTGACAAAACTCCCTACGAGCTATGGAAATGAAGACCAGCAAATGTGAAGCACTTCAGAGTTTTTGGAATCAAATGCTACATCAAAAGAGAAGATGACAGAATGGGAAAGTTTGACTCTCATGTGGACAAAGGAGTACTTATTGGTTACTCAAGTACAAGGAAAGCATACAAGTGTTACAATCTGAGATTGAACAAATATGTGGAAAGCATCAACGTAACAATTAATGAAATAGGAAGACCAGAATCAAAGGAAGAAGAAAATGAATCAATGGAACAACCTTTCAAAAAGTCAGCAGAAGATGAAAAAGAAGTAGAAGAGGAAGATGAAGAGAATCTGACATAAGAAAATAAGCAAGTCCAACAAGTCTCTTCAAAGACACATAGCAGACGAGTACAGAAGAATCATTCTTTAGATCAGATTATCAGAAACAAAGATGCAAGAGTTGAAACTAGAAGAAGAATCCATTCACCATAACAAACACACTTAGCACTCGTATCTACAATTGAACCAAATTGTTTTGAAGAATCCAACAAGGATGAATTTTGGAATAAGGCCATGGATGAAGAATTGGATCAAATAGAGAAAAATGAAACTTGGGAATTGGTGCCAGGACCAAAGAATAAGAATGTGATCGGCACAAAATGGATTTTTAGGAATAAATTGAATGAAGATGGACAAGTTACAAGAAACAAATCTAGATTTGTATGTAAATGATATGCACAGATTGAAGGAATCGAATTTGAAGAGACATTTTCCCCAGTTGCCAAAATGGAAGCAATTTGTTTTCTTTTAGCTTATGCATGCTCCAAAAATATTAAAGTGTATCATATGGACGTAAAATCAGATTTTTTGAATGGGGAACTTGAAGAAGAAGTCTACATTGAACAACCAAAATGATTTCATTTGTTAGGGAATGCTGACTATGTGTGCAAATTAAAGAAGGAATTGTATGGTATAAAACAAGCTCTTAGAGCATGATATTTTAGACTAGATAAATATCTATAGCAGGAAAGGTTTGGAAAATGATGTGTAGACAACAACCTCTTCATCAAGGTAAGTCAAGGTAATTCTTTATTAGTTGAATTTTATATTGATGGTATTATTTTTGGTAGTGATGATGACAGGTTAAGCCAGAAATTTGCAAAGGATATGCAAAATGAATTTGAAATGTCATTACTTGGAGAACTATCCTTCTTTCTGGGACTTCATATACATTAAAGTAACCAAGGAATTTTTATTTCTCAAACCAAGTATATCAGAGAAATGTTAAAGAGGTTCAGAATGGAAGATTTCAAACCAGTTATCACTCCCATGCAAACCAGTTGCAATTTAAGCAAGGATGATGATTTAAAGTCTACAGATCAGAGGCAATATAGGTCAATGATTAGGAAACTACTATATGTGACAACATCCATACCAGATGTAATGCAGGAAGTTGGACAGGTGGCACAATTTCAAGCAGCACCAAAGGAATCACATGTATTAGCAGTGAAGAGAATTTTCAGATATCTCAAAGGAACAAAAGAGTTTGGATTATGGTATCCAAAAGGAAATGATCTATCTCTTATTTCCTACACAAATGAAGATTGGGCGGGTTGTGTTAATGACCGATGAAGCACCAGTGGAGAAGAGTTCTACTTGGGTGAGTGTTTAGTATCATGGCTAAGCAAGAAACAATCATCAATATCTCTATCTACATCTGAGGCAGAGTATATTGTAGCAACAACATGTTGTACACAGGCTCTTTGGATGAAACAAACTTTGACATATATACAAGTTGAGTGTGATGAGCTCATTCCAATATATTGTGATAATACAAGTGCCATTAGTATCTCAAAGAACTCGGTGATGCACTCCAAGACAAATCACAATCCAATCAAGTACCACTTTCTACGGGAACAAGTTGCAGAAAAGAACATCAGAGTTGAGTATGTGGGCACAAAATAACAAGTGGCGGACATTTTTACAAAACCACTTCCATGGGAAGCCTTTGAGTATCTTCACCAGAGACTCAGAGTTATTTCTACTCCAAAATGAATTATTTTGAATTATTATCTTATATGTCTTATATGTACACGAGGAAGCACCATAAAGAGGACAGTTCAGTAAGGGGGAGAATCCCAAGATGGAAATATACCTTTTCCATTGATGACAAAGGGGAGAGATTCATCATATGCAGAGGACAAAGGCATGGTTCCAGGGGGAGAAATGGTCAAAGAGATGTAGAGGAAAGAGGCATGTTTCTAGGGGGATTATGAGTGATATGAATTCAGTATTGCATGACATAATTTTAGTTTTTCATCAGAGTGTTTCCATCAAAGCCAAAGGGATAGATTGTTGATTAAGGTTGGTTGTCATTGATGTCAACCCTTGAAGAAAGCTCGGCAACACAAAGGTTTGGGTAATGGACCCAATTTTGTTTGATTTAAAGATGACTCATTATTTTCTTTTCATGGTTGATAATAATTATAAATGTATGAACTCCAAAGTGGTCCCCTTATGGTGAAATCCCTCACTGGAAGACACTTTGTAGATTGAGTTATCCTAGAAGTATGGTTAGAGAAACCATGCTTATTTGTGGAATAATGAGATTAAGGTCAATGAATTTTTTAGTGAAACTATCCTAGATTGATATTTCTTGTCATGCCATTTCCATTGGTATGTGGAACGTCACATAACTCCTCACGGTTAGAGAGTTATGGCCATGAGAAGTTGGAGAACTGAGGTTTGGGTAATGGACCCACATTTGTTTGATGGATAATGGTATGATTTTTGATATATTTGCAGGTAATACTATTCCATATGGATATTACATGTAATTCCATTTCTGGTGGTATGTGGAATGTCACATAACTCCTCACGGTTTGAGAGTTATGGCCTTAGGAAGTTGGAGGACCCTCATATGTCATCTAGAAGCCCCAAAAGGTCAAAGTNCATCTTGTGGGTTGTTTTATTTTTGGAGTTACACTCCATGGAAAATAGGGTTTGTGGCTAGTCCTGAAACTAGTCTAAAACAGGTGTTTCGGGTAAAAATGTCATAACATATTCATAACAGATCCAAATTCAGTAATACCAAATGTGTTGATTAAAGTACAATATTTAGTATGCGGTGTAACATTTTCAAATCAATTCAACAAATATTCTTTGCGGGGAATGCTCTACAAGATCACTCTCTAGAATAAGCCAGAATTCAACAAGGTATGCCATTTTTGCTATAACTCCTTTTATAAGAGGTTCCAAGTAGTGAAACATGAAGGAATTACATTAAAAACATTGAATAACATTGTGTATCAGTTTTAGATCTTTATTCATTACAGGTACATAGTTATGATTATTTCAAGTCAGGGTTGTTGACTATTCCAAAACTAATCATGTGAGACTAAAGTAAAGTTTGATGAAAATGTTAGTCTCTGGTTGTTAAAGTTAAGGAAGGTTTGTAGGTATGTGATCATATACACCAGATATATTATAGAGTTACAAATCATATTTGGATGATGAAATTGATGAGGGATTTTGGTTAAGGTACACAGGTTAATTACAGGTTGAGGTACAGGTTGATACATGGTTGATGCATGGCTCATGTTTATTGGTACATGTTTACAGCAGTATATTTCACAGTGATAGTGTGATAGTGGTTCCATCATTCTACTTCTACTTCGGGGCGGTTGTACGGGGAAAGGACATGTGGTTGTATCCACCTTCCGGTTGTAGACGAATAACATAGGGGGTTGTAGCCTCCTTCTGGTTGTAGCCAGAGAATTGGGGAGTTGGACCTTCCCTTAGGTTGTAGCCTGAGAAACTAGGGGGTTGGAGCCTCCTTCCAATTGCAGCTGGAAAACAAAGGAAGATGGTGCTTCCAATGAATGTAATTCTTCAAGACATATAAGAAAAAACATTCTGTGGTTTTCTCCCTCTTTGGGTTTCCACGTAAAACACTGGTGTACTGTGTATGTGTATGTGTATGATTGTTCATTTGTTCATTGATCATTATTGGATGATAATTATACATTGATATAACACTTGGATTATTTGGTTTAAAAAGGATTATAATTTCTCTATTATTGATTCACCCTCATTCTCATTAATCCAACAGTTGTGCTCAAGTGTTGTGGATTAAAACCAATCTCTAAGATATTCAAGTTCCTTGTGATCAACCTGTCTCCATGATGTGTGACAATACCAATGTTATTAAACTCTCTAAAAACCTTGTTCAACACTCTAATACTAAGCATATACCAATCAAATATTATTTTCTTAGAGAACAGGTTCAAGATCAGGTGGTGAAATTAGAGTATGTTTCTTACAAAGAAAAAATTGCATATATTTTTACCAAGCCATTACCAATTATAACCCTTTGAGTATCTCAGAAAAAAGTTTTAGGTGATCTTGTCTTCCCTTCTTCAATAAAGAACATAGTTCATTACTTTGAAAAATGCCCCATTTTTTGTTGTATCAGGGAGAAGTTTTCTTTTATAGAGATGAACAAAGTTGAATTTTTCAATGTCTCTCAATGGTATTTCATTTAAGGATGGTTCTATGCACGTAAAGAGGTCTGGAGGAGAGAATATCCAAAGACTCTCTTTATCATTTCTATCAAGTGGGGAGAATAACAAAACCATGATGTTGATGCACATTGAAAGGGGGACATGGGTGATTTTAAGAACCCCCCCTAAAGTTATATATATAATAAATGGGTGAATCCCCATGATACATACGAAAAATTGAAGGCTATTTTATCAATAATATAATATGTATATATAATTTTTTAGCGAATCTTTTAGTCAATTATATAATCTTATAAAATATTGGTGAATCTTTCACTGAATTATAAAATCTTGTAAAATCTTGACAAATCTTTCATTGAATTATAAAACCTTTTAAAGTCTTGGCGAATTTTTGATAAATTACAAAACAATATATAATAATAGGAAAATTTATTCATTAAATTGTAATATACTCATTTTACATATTTGGAAAAAGAAATATAATTTTTCCATCCTCTAGACAATGTTGCAAGCATTAGGGGTTGTGTTTGTCAAGGATCTCATGGTTATGATGCCTTATGACACTCACAGTGGACAGACATGGTAGGAAACTCCATGTCAACAACAAATGGTATCATACTAGATAGTAGTGATGATGAATTTGAAGGACAATTGAAATCCCAGTAAAGTGCACCACTAACCACTAGTGAATTGTGTTGGATGCCAATTATCATATCCCATTGAGTGGGATATTTCTATTACATAAATCAGATCCAAAAATAACCTAAAGGGTGGTGCCCCTTCTACTACCCATTACAACATAAAGCATGCATGCAAATTTCACCCTCTCTATTGTTTCATTATCTCCAAGTATCACCCTTGTCTTTTATCAAAGCATGCATGAATATTTCACCCTCTCTATTGTTTCATTATCTCAAAGTATCACCCTTGTATTTTATCAAAGCATGCATGAATATTTCACGACATATCAAAGCACATTGACATGAAATACCATTACATCATAGACATGATCCAAAGAAAAATTGTAAAGCTACAATACACAACCAAGACCGAGCGGGTAGCTGATATCCTGACCAAGCCATTGCCATTGAGATAATTTGAGGAGTTGAGAGGAAATCTTGGTGTGTCTGAGAATGACTCCCTCATTGAGATGGAGTGTTAAATTTCATAGCATCGACAATCATTCTCCAATGAGAGGCTATGTGGGCCACCCTGAGGCTAGTCAGGGAGATTTGTAGAATCAACCAGTCTTGTGAGGTATTGAAAAAATCTAGGGGGACGTACAACCTATGTGAGTCAAACCAAAAGTTAGGATGAACGAGACGCTATATGATCTTGTGAGTCTAGCCAAGGTAAAGGCATAAGTCTTGTAAGTCTAAGACAAAATTCAAGATGTAAGTCTAATGCAAAAGTTAGGGGGAATGCATAACCTCTATGAGCATAGACAGTCTAGTGCAAAATTCAAGGGGAACGTACAACCTCTATGAGCATAGAAAGATTAGTGAAAAATCCAGGGGAAACATACAACCTCTATGAGCCTAGTCAAGCCTTGTGAGCCATGAGAAAAAAGTTAAGGCATCTAGCAAAAGTTAGGATGAATGTACAATTCCTATGAGCTAGAAATAAACAATATTCCTTATGAAAATAAATGTAAATGTATTAATCTAGTGCACTGGCATGTGTAACATTATCCACAAGGAAGAAATTTGAATTTCCATGTAATAAGTTGAGCTGTAAAGAGTCGAGTTGAATGTCAAGGCTGAGTTGTCAAACTCAAGTTGTGAAAGTCAAAGTTGCATGTCTAGGTCAAAGCGGTCAAAGCCAAATTTGTCAAGTCATGCATGTCATGTTGCATGTTGCATGCATGCATTATGCATGACGAGTTGTATGCATGCATGTCAAGTGCATGTTGAGATTCTTCGCATGCATATCCAGTTGTATGTCGAGTTGCATGTCCAGTTCTAATTCGAGTTGAAGTCTAGTTCTAATTCGAACTAAGTGAAGTCTCAAGTCCAATTCTAATTCGAACTAAGTTGAAGTGTAAAGTTGACATGTTGGGCTCTTAAATAAGCACGCTATCGTAAAAGCCTCAACTTTCTACAAAATATGGTTTATCTTGGGTACCATTCTCAAAATGAAGGGAAAAAAAAGAACTCTCAACCTTTCTCCATAGTTGAAATCATTAAAATTTAATAAAAAACTCTTAATGAATAATAAAAGACTTGTCCAATTTTAATTTCTTAAAAATTTAGAAGTCATTCAACAACAACTAGGAACATTTCATCTCAGCTAAATCCTTTAATTTGAAACTCTTTTACCCTCAAGGGATTGAAAAGGAAGACGTCTTCTGCCCCAATGATATGAGAAACAAATAATTTGAAATGGGATTTTTCCATTTTGTCTTTTGTTTTAATCTTAACTTTTGTCCAACCTTCATCCAAGAGGGTACAATGAATACTACACTCCAAGAGATTAAATAATCCTCATTGGCATTGGGATGCCTTTGCATGACACCATTGTCATCAAGGAGTTAGGTCATCCACATAGCCAAGCATATCAAGATCAACATTAGGGTTTATATTTGCATCTGATTCCACCCAATGGTTGATCAAATTTGGCGTCCTTCCACCAAGTGGGATTTGATTCATATACTTCTTTGACCGTAAACCACTTTAGAAAGAAGTTTTAAATCAAACCGAGTGATCATATTTGAAGCAAACCTTGTAGTGAAAAGAAACACATTCATAGTCTAGATGCAACCATTAAAGTCTAAAATGATTTCTTGAGGAAGACCATTGCTCATATTAGCTTCAGTGCAGATTTAGGGACAAGTAGAAGCTGGAAAACTTGTCATCTATAAAACCAAGGCAATTAAACTTACCAGATCATTCCTAATGGAAGTAAGGTAGTTGGTATGCCAATATTATAAAGGCATGCTAGACATTTACACTCTAAATATATCATTTTGGTGTACAAGTTGAAACCTAACTACCAAGTTCTCATAAAATGGTTAGCCATAAAAAATAACTAAGTCCAATGGTGACTGTTAGGGGAAGAGACTGGAAGAAGGAATCCCATGACTCAACACCCAAACCTAAAGATATTTTAGTATTGGTCAAATGTTATTAAACTTATAGATCAAACCATGAGCTAGGTCAGAATCTTCCTCTTCCTTAACCTAGGAGGAGTCTACTTTTAGAACCAACATCGAGGAAAACNTCATTCTCATTAATCCAACAGTTGTGCTCAAGTGTTGTGGATTAAAACCAATCTCTAAGATATTCAAGTTCCTTGTGATCAACCTGTCTCCATGATGTGTGACAATACCAATGTTATTAAACTCTCTAAAAACCTTGTTCAACACTCTAATACTAAGCATATACCAATCAAATATTATTTTCTTAGAGAACAGGTTCAAGATCAGGTGGTGAAATTAGAGTATGTTTCTTACAAAGAAAAAATTGCATATATTTTTACCAAGCCATTACCAATTATAACCCTTTGAGTATCTCAGAAAAAAGTTTTAGGTGATCTTGTCTTCCCTTCTTCAATAAAGAACATAGTTCATTACTTTGAAAAATGCCCCATTTTTTGTTGTATCAGGGAGAAGTTTTCTTTTATAGAGATGAACAAAGTTGAATTTTTCAATGTCTCTCAATGGTATTTCATTTAAGGATGGTTCTATGCACGTAAAGAGGTCTGGAGGAGAGAATATCCAAAGACTCTCTTTATCATTTCTATCAAGTGGGGAGAATAACAAAACCATGATGTTGATGCACATTGAAAGGGGGACATGGGTGATTTTAAGAACCCCCCCTAAAGTTATATATATAATAAATGGGTGAATCCCCATGATACATACGAAAAATTGAAGGCTATTTTATCAATAATATAATATGTATATATAATTTTTTAGCGAATCTTTTAGTCAATTATATAATCTTATAAAATATTGGTGAATCTTTCACTGAATTATAAAATCTTGTAAAATCTTGACAAATCTTTCATTGAATTATAAAACCTTTTAAAGTCTTGGCGAATTTTTGATAAATTACAAAACAATATATAATAATAGGAAAATTTATTCATTAAATTGTAATATACTCATTTTACATATTTGGAAAAAGAAATATAATTTTTCCATCCTCTAGACAATGTTGCAAGCATTAGGGGTTGTGTTTGTCAAGGATCTCATGGTTATGATGCCTTATGACACTCACAGTGGACAGACATGGTAGGAAACTCCATGTCAACAACAAATGGTATCATACTAGATAGTAGTGATGATGAATTTGAAGGACAATTGAAATCCCAGTAAAGTGCACCACTAACCACTAGTGAATTGTGTTGGATGCCAATTATCATATCCCATTGAGTGGGATATTTCTATTACATAAATCAGATCCAAAAATAACCTAAAGGGTGGTGCCCCTTCTACTACCCATTACAACATAAAGCATGCATGCAAATTTCACCCTCTCTATTGTTTCATTATCTCCAAGTATCACCCTTGTCTTTTATCAAAGCATGCATGAATATTTCACCCTCTCTATTGTTTCATTATCTCAAAGTATCACCCTTGTATTTTATCAAAGCATGCATGAATATTTCACGACATATCAAAGCACATTGACATGAAATACCATTACATCATAGACATGATCCAAAGAAAAATTGTAAAGCTACAATACACAACCAAGACCGAGCGGGTAGCTGATATCCTGACCAAGCCATTGCCATTGAGATAATTTGAGGAGTTGAGAGGAAATCTTGGTGTGTCTGAGAATGACTCCCTCATTGAGATGGAGTGTTAAATTTCATAGCATCGACAATCATTCTCCAATGAGAGGCTATGTGGGCCACCCTGAGGCTAGTCAGGGAGATTTGTAGAATCAACCAGTCTTGTGAGGTATTGAAAAAATCTAGGGGGACGTACAACCTATGTGAGTCAAACCAAAAGTTAGGATGAACGAGACGCTATATGATCTTGTGAGTCTAGCCAAGGTAAAGGCATAAGTCTTGTAAGTCTAAGACAAAATTCAAGATGTAAGTCTAATGCAAAAGTTAGGGGGAATGCATAACCTCTATGAGCATAGACAGTCTAGTGCAAAATTCAAGGGGAACGTACAACCTCTATGAGCATAGAAAGATTAGTGAAAAATCCAGGGGAAACATACAACCTCTATGAGCCTAGTCAAGCCTTGTGAGCCATGAGAAAAAAGTTAAGGCATCTAGCAAAAGTTAGGATGAATGTACAATTCCTATGAGCTAGAAATAAACAATATTCCTTATGAAAATAAATGTAAATGTATTAATCTAGTGCACTGGCATGTGTAACATTATCCACAAGGAAGAAATTTGAATTTCCATGTAATAAGTTGAGCTGTAAAGAGTCGAGTTGAATGTCAAGGCTGAGTTGTCAAACTCAAGTTGTGAAAGTCAAAGTTGCATGTCTAGGTCAAAGCGGTCAAAGCCAAATTTGTCAAGTCATGCATGTCATGTTGCATGTTGCATGCATGCATTATGCATGACGAGTTGTATGCATGCATGTCAAGTGCATGTTGAGATTCTTCGCATGCATATCCAGTTGTATGTCGAGTTGCATGTCCAGTTCTAATTCGAGTTGAAGTCTAGTTCTAATTCGAACTAAGTGAAGTCTCAAGTCCAATTCTAATTCGAACTAAGTTGAAGTGTAAAGTTGACATGTTGGGCTCTTAAATAAGCACGCTATCGTAAAAGCCTCAACTTTCTACAAAATATGGTTTATCTTGGGTACCATTCTCAAAATGAAGGGAAAAAAAAGAACTCTCAACCTTTCTCCATAGTTGAAATCATTAAAATTTAATAAAAAACTCTTAATGAATAATAAAAGACTTGTCCAATTTTAATTCCTTAAAAATTTAGAAGTCATTCAACAACAACTAGGAACATTTCATCTCAGCTAAATACTTTAATTTGAAAATCTTTTACCCTCAAGGGATTGAAAAGGAAGACGTCTTCTGCCCCAATGATATGAGAAACAAATAATTTGAAATTGGATTTTTCCATTTTGTCTTTTGTTTTAATCTTAACTTTTGTCCAACCTTCATCCAAGAGGGTACAATGAATACTACACTCCAAGAGATTAAATAATCCTCATTGGAATTGGGATGCCTTTGCATGACACCATTGTCATCAAGGAGTTAGGTCATCCACATAGCCAAGCATATCAAGATCAACATTAGGCTTTATATTTGCATCTGATTCCACCCAATGGTTGATCAATTTTGGAGTCCTTCCACCAAGTGGGATTTGATTCATATACTTCTTTGACCGTAAACCACTTTAGAAAGAAGTTTTAAAGCAAACTGAGTGATCATATTTGAAGCAAACCTTGTAGTGAAAAGAAACACATTCATAGTCTAGATGCAACCATTAAAGTCTAAAATGATTTCTTGAGGAAGACCATTGCTCATATTAGCTTCAGTGCAGATTTAGGGACAAGTAGAAGCTGGAAAACTTGTCATCTATAAAACCAAGGCAATTAAACTTACCAGATCATTCCTAATGGAAGTAAGGTAGTTGGTATGCCAATATTATAAAGGCATGCTAGACATTTACACTCTAAATATATCATTTTGGTGTACAAGTTGAAACCTAACTACCAAGTTCTCATAAAATGGTTAGCCATAAAAAATAACTAAGTCCAATGGTGACTGTTAGGGGAAGAGACTGGAAGAAGGAATCCCATGACTCAACACCCAAACCTAAAGATATTTTAGTATTGGTCAAATGTTATTAAACTTATAGATCAAACCATGAGCTAGGTCAGAATCTTCCTCTTCCTTAACCTAGGAGGAGTCTACTTTTAGAACCAACATCGAGGAAAACGTATTGATGCAAAAGGAGGATTGGGGAGGATTCTTTGAGGTCAGAAATGAATAATTGAAGCAGACCATATTCTCCAAGCCCAACCCTCCATTGGTTTTATTAGCTTGAGGATTCGTTGAGGGGTAAGAGAACATCCCCATTTTGGCTATAATAAAGGCACCTTTTTGTGTGGCATGAGGCCATTCTTGGATGGAGTAGTCAATTCACTCAAGTTGAGGGTCGTGGTGATGACTGGAATGCCTAGCCACATCAATAATCACATGTAATAGATTAAGAGTGGCAGAGGAGATGGAAATATGCAAGGAGTAACATCATTATTGGCAAAGGTAGAGCTCAACAAAAGAGGGGTGGCTAGGAGTAACATAATTAGTGGCATGGGTAGAGCTCAACAAAAGAGGGTTGACTAGGGAAGAGTTGGATGGAAGGGGGCATAGCTAGGGTAGAGCTTCAATTCTGTGCAATACATTCTGCTTCATCATCTACACTGGAATAAATGGTAATATTACAAAGGTAGAAATTGTCCTTTTTAACAACATCAATCTTAAAAGACATATATTATGTCAATTATTGTACCAGATTTGACTTCTATTAATAAGGACTTCAAATTTTACTATATAGTATATGCCTATATAATATAGAAATAATGTGTACAAAGACTACCAAAAATTAATATGAATCAAGAACACATGTTCTTCCAAAAGGCATATAACAGTTAAACATGCATTGTTGATTACATTGAATAGATTACACATCCAACACCATGAATAAAAAACCGCTATTCACTATATTCTTCACTGAAATGGGTTGATAATTGAATTTGTTTTTGCAAATATTGGGTTTTTACTTAACATGCTAGTATGTCTTTGAAAGCAGCCCTAACTCTGTTAAGTAAGTAAAAAATCGATGTTCACGATATTCTTCTTCATTGAAATGAGCTGATAACTCTGTTTGTTTTTGCAAAGATTGAGTTTTAATTAAAAAGGCAAGTATGTCTTCGAAAGTAGACCAAACTTTGTTAAGTAAAATAGTGGGATGAAGCCGAACTCTGTTATGTAAAATAGTAGTATGAAATGACAAGGAAACTACCAAAAATTAGTATGAAATGAGTTGATAACTTGGTTTATTTTTGTAGAGATTAGGTCTTTGTTGAAAAGGCATGTATTCAAAGGAAAACCTAACTCTCTTAAGTAAAATAGTAGTATGAAATGTCAAAGAAGTTACCCAAAATTAGTATGAAATAAGAACAATGTCATCTATCAAAAGGCATATATCAATACAGACAATCATCTTCCCCATCAAACAACTGAGAATCATCTGCCATGTCAAAAAAGTGAAGCATGCATCGTAAATTATAACTAGAATACTCCTTTAACACAATGATTAAAATCCATGTTCATGATATTCTTCATTGAAATGAGTTGAAAACTTGGTTTGTTTCTGCAAAGATAAGGTCTTTGTGAAAAGGAAAGTGTGTCTTCAAAGGCAGCCTTAACTCTATTAAGTAAAACAACAAGTTTCATATATAAATTCTTCAAGGATAGAGAAAAGAAGATTTTGTGCTAACAACAAATCAATGTTATTTATCGAAAGATATCCTTTTGATTCACTGGAATCGAAAATCTTTGCATCATTTTGAACAAGTTTGGTGATATCCTTTTCATTCATGAAAGTCTTCCTTTTCATTCATGAAAGTCTTGAAAAAGATGAGCTTAGACTTCAAGTTTCTTTCAGATTTATAAAAGAGAAAGTGAGGGTTGCAAAGGACCACCTTTCAAAACTGGGCAGGGGTTTTCAAACCACAACCATTTAACAGCTCTAGAACATCTTCCATAATTTGGCCTGATTTTCGACGAAGCAAGTCATTGTAGAGTTAAACCAAATTTGTTTATTAGAATTTCTTTGGCAACACCCCTGTCTGGTAGAGTTAAGGAAGGGGTTGTTGTTTCTGTGCAAAAATTGACCAATTTTATGTGGGGATTTCCATTGAATGGAGGATGAAAAAGAGACCTAGCCAATGACAATC
>JZKD02S2373181.1:0-16754 GCA_000966675.3 Picea glauca
ATTTTTTCAATTTCTCCATTGGAGAGTCTCATCATCTCCTTATAATCAAGTGATTTCCACCAAATTGCAGCATCACCTTGCAATTTGAGATCTACCCAATGGGGCCAAGTATCTTCCCATGCCGATTTTATTTCTTTAATGAATGATTCAATAATAGGGCCATCACATTTCCCTGTAAAATACATCTTTCTAAGAAAACCCCCCCAAAATAGAACAATAAGTTACGGAAAAAAATGGCGGCTTTTTCCAGAAAACCCCTGAAAAATGATGAATTTAAAATGCTCATAACTTTACTTCCCGAACTCCGTTTCGGCTAAATTTTTTTTCGAAATTGGGTATTTTTCCGAGAGGAATTCAAATAACCAATCTTTTTTTCTAAATTCAGCTCATAAAACTTTATATAGGAACCTAAAGTGTGCCGCCCTTTTTTTCTTCCCTAGAAAAAAATTCTGCAAAAAGAGAAAACAAATCTTCCCTTCTTGGCCAAGGAAAATGCTCTGATACCAATTGTTAAGTACCTATACCAGATATAAAAATATACTTCAATAATACCAATAATAAACCATAAACCATTCACCATAACATGAGCACAATAAATAGAGAAAACCCTTGAGGTAGGGTAACACCATATATTAATCCTTATGGAAGGATAAAACTCCTCAAGCAATCCTTGCTTATACAATCACAATATTCTTCACTATATTTTATTACATTGCCTATACTTCTTTATATAACTCTCCCTATCTCCTAGGAACCTTCTAGAGATCCTTCTCACATTTATTACATCCAACTACCATAGTGAGCCTTTATTAATATAGTGGACCTAGTCCACCTTACATTGAATGACCACATTCCCATATATTAATTGACTTTCACTAATAACATATAACTACATTCCCATTGGGTACCTCCCTAGGTACCCCATATTACCTCCCTAGGTATACTACATCTCCTAATCAAGTTAAAGTGAACTAATGATAATTCTTGAGGGTACAAGAGATGAATGGGGTTACAAAGTCTTGAAATCATCAGAACTGTCCATCTAAGAGGACATGTGATGAGAGATCAACATTTTGCTAACTTGCGTCTTAGGGAAGTCAAAGGGTGGAGTTGTGAGAATTTGTGAAACATGAAATCGTGATCTGATCTGAGCCATTAGATCATGGGGAGTTGTGAATCATCGATCTGACGCTCATAAATATTGATAAATTGGGAATCGGGAGAACAGAGTTTGACCAACCTCCAATGTCGTGAAACATGAAATTGTAACTTGATAATAGTCGTCAATCGAAGGAAGATCGTGGACCGTAGATCTAGTCTTATCAAGAGTCCGTGACTTAGGAAGCCGGAAGTAAGAGTTATAGGAACTCGTGAAATGCGAAATCATGATTTTCTCTGATTCATTGGATCGAGGAGAGATCTAGGTCATCGACTCATTTCGAAGGAAGGAAAAACAAGTGAACTTTGTAAGACGCAAAGTCACAAAACATGAAATCATGATACACATTTCTATTTGGTGACTGGTCATAGCCTTGATCACATAAAGGAAGGATATTAACCAGGAGAGATACTGCCTAAATACACTGAAGCTTAAAGGCGTAAAGGATTAGAGACCATGAATGGAGAAATCGACTAATTAAGGAAGAATAAAAAAAAATTATTTTTTCCCTGTTGTGGGTTTGTTACACATTAGTATCAAAGCATGGTTAGAACACTTGAATTGCTTGGGCTCATGGATGAGTCACTTAAAAAATCTATTTGGAGTACATTTAAAAGAAAGACACTCTACCTTAGCTCTTTCTTAAAAAGTCTGATTTAAAAAATTTAGTAAAGAAAAGAATAAAATTTTCTACTGTGTGTATGCATTTAAGACATTGAGCCATGTATTGTTCATAAACTAATAGAATTTTATCTAAAAATAAGTGTTTTTGGAAACACTCGAGCAGTCAGCGAATCACGAGAAAAATCCAATACTAAAGGATGGTGATGTGTCATGAGTGGGGAATGGATCCCACAAAAGACACTAAGAATCTAACAAAAGGAGGGCAGTGGAAACCCCTCCAGATCTAGCTAAAACTGTAAGAAGCCTCAGGGTTAAGTTAAAAATTTTCAAGTCTGACAACGAGAGATTGATAAAGGAGAAAGAGAAACAAACATAAATTAACGCAATATTGCTACAGAGCTTAACTGACATACAGATAAAACTTCATCATGAACCCACAACCAGTCATGTGGACCAACGACACAAGAAGAGAAGTCAAAGTCCACCTGAAACCTGAAAACATGACTCAATAAGTGAACCCACTAGGAGAAGTATTGTGAAGAAGGTCCAACCTAGAGGTAGGGGAAACTCATTAGGATATTCCTCTAGAAAGGAAGCTGACAACTTTGAAAGATCTTCTAGTAGTAGGGCCAGCTCACATTATCGGAGGAAAGGAAAGAAACAGAATCATTCCAAAACCCATGGTCTTGAAGAGATCAAGAAATCCAAACAACCCTCTTTCGACAGAGATATTAAGAAGGGAGAAGAGGTGGAATCTTAGATGCTTGGTTTAAAGAAGTATTTCAGAGTCCATGACTACTCTGAAAACTTGAAGGATTGAATAGCCATCTTCAACCTAAATGGAAAGGCTTCCATATGGTGGGAAGACCTTAGGAATGTGAAAGGAGTCCATGAGAAGGACTTGTCATGGAAACAATTTGAGAAATACTTCAGGAAGCAGTATCTATAAGAAAAATACATGGATGGGAAAACTAAGGAATTCTATGAACTTCTGCTGGGGCAACTCACCATAGAGGATTTTGTCAATAAATTCCTTGAACTACTGAGGTATGTACCCTACATAAAATATGAAAAAGAAAAAATGTAGTGGTTCATTAGCGAGTTACCTTAGACCTTAGAAGAATCTATTTGGAAGGTGAGGTATTGTTATGAATAGTTTGGGAGCAAGACAAGATCCCACAAGTACTAGAATAAGAAGAGTAGTTCAGGATTTCAGAAGAAAAGGTTTAACTCCTCAAGATTTAAGAACTATGGAAAATATTCTAGGGGTATCCTTTCTGCTAGAAGTGTATATCAGAAACATTTCCCCTCTCAAAGTGGAAATAAACCCTTTCAGACAATCCCAACAAAGACCAATAACCTAAATAAGTAACCCTTAAAATGTTGGGGTTGTGGAGAAAATAATAGATTGAGGGACTGCCCACATAGACAACAAAACAGTAAGGGCGTCTAAAATATCCAAGAAGCTACCACCATCAATAAGGTGGTTGGGAGCATGCCACAAATCTATGCAACCCTGGACAATAATCAAGGTGACCACCAAGCTTCAGTAGTGGAGCTGGAAGGTATGATCACCAACCATCCAATTTCTATTTTAATTGACCCAGGTTATAATTTGAGTTATGTGGCCCCTCATACTATCGATAAGTGTAAACTTAAATCAATTAGACATATTAAACCATGGTTGGTACACCTAGCCACTGGGACAAAAATAAAGGTGGCAGAGGCCATACCAGCCTGCCAATTCATCATGGGTGGATTACCCACCCAAGAGACCCTTAACATACTTCCCCTGGGATCTTATGACCTGTTGACTGGTATGGATTGGTTGGCTTCTTATAAAACTAAACTAGACTATTATCATAAAACTTTAGAATGTGTAAACGAAGAAGGGAGAAAGATGAACCTCTGAGGGATTCATAAGATTGTCTCAGTGAGACAAATATCAGCCCTTCAAATGAAAAAGTATTGCAGAAAAGGGTGTTCCTTATATGAAATATAGGTGTTAGAATATATTGAGGATGACAAACCAAACCTAGAGGATCACCCCATATTAAGAGAATACAAGGATGTGTTCCTCAAAGAAGTACTAGGTCTACCTCTAAAAGTGGATATTGATTTCTTGATAGAGCTTACACCAAGAGATGTACCAACATCTACAATGCCCTATAGGATGAGCATGCCAGAGATGGTTGAGCTCAAGCTATAGCTAAAGGAGATGATGGAAAAAGGCTACATCTGACCCAGTGTATCTCCATGGGGAGCATATGTTCTGTTTGTGAAAAAGAAAGATGGCACACTCCGATTGTGCATAGATTACAGACAAATCAATAAGACAACCATAAAGAAAAAATACCCCTTACCCGCAATCGATGACTTGTTCGACCAACTGGGAGGTGCTACCATATTCTTGAATATCTAATTGAGGTTTGGATACCACCAAGTCCAGATTAAGGATGAAGACATCCACAAAACAACCTTCAGAATGAGGTATGGTCACTATGAATTCATGGTGGTGCCATTTGGGTTAACCAATGCCCTCACCACTTTTATGTGCTTGATGAATAATGTACTCAAAAAAAATTTGGACAAATTTGTATTGGTTTTCATTGATGATATCCTAATATACTACAAGAACAAGGAGGATCACAAGGAACATATTAGACTCGTACTTCAAGTACTAAGAGAGCATCAACTCTACACTAAGTTTAGCAAGTGAGACTTCTTTCAAAAGCAAGTCCATTACTTAGGCCACGTCATTTCTAAGGAAGGGGTGGCAGTGGACCCTGATAAGATCCGATCTATTATGGAATGGACTACCACAAAGGATGTTTTGGATATCATATCCTTCATGGGCTTAGCCGAATACTATAGAAGGTTCATAAAAGGATTTTCCAAGATTGGTTGTCCAGTCACTGCCCTTCAGAAAAATAGAATCAAATTCATTTGGACATCAAAATGTGAAGAAATATTTTAGGAACTGAAATACCTCCTGACCCATGCATCCATTCTAAAGATTGTAGGCCCGGATAATGATTTCCTCATATGTACGGATGCCTGCAAGGAAGGACTCGGAGGAGTCATTATGAAAGAGGGACATGTAATTTCCTATGTGTCCTGGAAATTAAATGAACATGAGACTAATTATGTGACCCATGACCTAGAGTTGGTTGCCATAGTACATGCTTTAAAAATGTGGATGCACTACCTCCTGGGAAGAAGATTTGTTCTTATGATAGACCATTATGTTTTGAGGCACCTGTTTGATCAACCGAAACTCAATGCTAGGAAATCTAGGTGGATATCTCTCCTAAGTGAATTCAAATTCAAAATCAAACACATAAAAGGAAAGGAAAATAGGGTGGCTAATGCACTTAGCAGAAGTATAAAAATGATTCATCTGGAAGTAGTAAGCACCTGTGAAATGAATGTCAGGGAAAGAATAAAAAATGCATAAGAGACAGATGCATTATTTAAGATCGTGACCTCATACCTAAGACAAGAGCCTACAGGGTTGAAGTATGAAGGCTACCAAATGCTCGAGGAAGGGTTTTTGACTTACAGAAACGGATTGTATATTTTGAACCGTGATGACTTGAAGAAGTTCATAGTGGATGAACTGCATAAGAGACCATATACTGGTCACCCAGGATATCAGAAGATGATCACGGCCAATAGAAAACAATTCTATTGGCATGGGCTAAAGAAAGACATATCTAACTATCTAGCTAAGTGCCTAGAATGCCAACAAGTTAAGGTAGAGCACTGACATCCAGTAGGATTATTGCAGCCCCTACCAATCCCAGAATGGAAATGGGAAACCATCTCCATGGATTTCATCACCGGATTACCAAAGTCAACCAAGAAAAATGATGCCATCATGGTCATGGTGTACAAACTGAGTAAGTTTGCTCATTACTTTCCTGTCAAATCAACTTGCAAGGCCATAGATATTGCCAACATCTTCATGAAGGATATATTTAGACTGCATGGCATGCCCAATGAAATTATATATGACTAAGATACCAAGTTCATTTCAAATTTTTGGAAATCCCTAATGATCATTCTGGAGACAAAATTGTTATTTAGTACATCTTATCACCCTGAAATTGATGGAAAAATAGAAAGAGTAAACCAAATAGTAGAGGACATGCTAAGGATGCATGTAATGCATTATCCTAAGAAGTGGGAATACTACCTACTATTGGTAGATTTTGCCTACAACAACAGTTATCAAGAATCCCTGAAGATGAGCCCTTTTGAAGTCCTCTATGGTAGACAGTGCAAGATTCCAATCAGCTAGAGTAATCCAGTGGATAGAATTACAATCAGACCTGACATGTTGAAAGAAATGGAACAAAAAGTGATGTAGATAAGGAAAAATCTCAAAATTTATTAGGACCGACAGAAGAGTTACATCAACAGAAAGAGAACTCCTCGAGAGTTCAAAGCCGGAGACCATGTTTATCTCAGAGTTAGACCCTAAAATATTTCTCTAAGAATGGGAGCCTGTGCTAAGTTGGAACCTCAGTATTATGGACCCTTTGAAGTATTATACAAAGTGGGACCTGTAGCCTATAGGATAACACTTCCTCCCACAGTAAAGGCACATAATGTTTTCCATGTTTCATTATTGAAGAAATATGTACATGATGCTAATCATATAATTGACTGGTATGTGATCTAGGTGGAACCAGAGGGAGAATTCCTTCCAGAACCCCAACACATACTAGATAGGAAGGAAACCGCACTCAGGAACCGAACCATTGCGTAGGTCAAGTGCAATGGAAACACTTTGGCCCAGATGAGGCTACCTGGGAAATGGAATATGTCATCAGACAGGAATATCCAATTTTTTTTACTTCTATACATACCTATCATGTTGATAGATAGAACATTGAAGACAATGATTCCTTTTATGGGGAGGTAATTGTAACACCCTATTTCCCCCCATTCTTTAAATATAACTTTATTGGCCAAGAACTATGTCATACTCAAAGTGTGAATGTTTGATTTGATGGACCTTTGTATAAAAGGTCGATGAATGTAAATCCTGTTATTTTAATAGATAATGGAAACATGTTGCATGACTGTTGAGAAGGGGATGTCTAAGAGATACCATGATTTCTATTGAAAAGGTGGTGGAGGGGACCTGGAATGGTTGCGTTAACCTCCACCGAACCAGTATTGTGTTGGTTTTAATTGCTCAAGATCATAAAAACCATTTGACCCAAAATGAATTTCAGTCAGGCTGGTAGGTGGGAAGACCTCCTCAAGATTTAATGAGGGGATGGGGTAGACCACCCATCTATAAGGCTTCTATAACTAACCATAGGTTGGGAATTCGAGCCACACACAATCTTGTTCAGGAAGGAAAGAAAGGAAGTGTGGTGTGGGCAGAGAGAATCGGGCAAAGAATGTAGAGATGAGAGCAGAAACTATTGGGTCTAAGGAAGGATTGAAAGAGAAAAAGTGAGTTATGATCACAGGGAATATATATTGAGTCAAGAGAAGGAGAGTAACCTTCATCCTTGTCTATTCCTGTATAGGGAGAAGGATATTAACCTTCATCCCTAACTTCTGTTGAGTTGGAAGTGAGAAATTGAATCTCAAAGTATTGTAGCCTAAGCTCGGGGGTGGCTAGTGATAAATCTATCAGGAGTGACTGAGCCTATGGTTGGGTGGTAACAAGCACCCCTCTTAGCAGTCGCATCATGCCTTATGGTTTTGATAAGTGTTTTTATACCTTAGGATTTGAATTGGAAATAATGAATTGCATGCTTGTATTTATATGCCTAAAATGGTTTATGTACTGAATGATTAAGTTAGAAGTATGCGTTCATTCCTTGAGAACTTTCATATCAACTTGATTTCCTTATGCACTAGCTTAATTCCTTGGAAGCACCTTCCCATAGAATTTCGTCACCATCCTAGAGTTGCATGAGTACTTCTTGATTGCAGAGGTTGAACCCCACAATCACTGTGAGGATGGAGTCCAGTAAGCTCAAGAGAGGTAGTGCATGTATGCACCGAGTCTCTACAAGGAGGGAAGAGACTAAGACCATATTAAGTCCTAAAGTTGAGGAATGAATGTAAGGAGTGCACGGAAGAACGCTTCCAAGCATTACGTTCAAGAGAAAGAGTGTAAAACCATTAAGCCTTTCAGAGTCAATGAAGCTCAGGAAGAATAGTGAGGTTCAAGTATAGAAGGGGAATATCTTTTCATTTAGAAGATGAAAGGATGATATCCGTTCGGAAGGACCCAGGGTCTATTGTGACCTTTATATTTGAAGAAGGGGCGCATACATTAACACCTCGAATCCTTCAACCTTCGCAAGATCGCACATCGGGAGATTCACACATTAGCGCAACTAAACACCTGAAACCCGAAATTGCGACGTGATCAGGACTGTAGATATAAGGATCTATCACGACCCTACTTGACCATCAGATTGGCGAGATCATGGAGTCTCATATCGGGATATTCGCACGTTGGTGCAACTAAACTCCCGAATTCTGAAAGTTGTGATGTACTCTAGTCCATTGGATCAAGGAAGGTCATGGACAATCAATCTGACATGATCAGATTAATGCAAGAGTATGCGGGAATTTGAAATTCCCTAAGAACCAAGATTGGAAGAGATAAGAACCCTTCTGAAGCACAGATGAGGTCCAAGAGGTGAACTTGTCTCAATTTCATAAGCTCGAGAGGGAAAGTGGGTGTCGAGACCCATACATCAGGGCTCATAAGAAGTAAATCGAAGGTCAAGACCTTTGAAACATCTGAGATATTCCTAGTCTGGGAAGAAAGTGAAATCTTATGAGGAGGAGCTACAGTGATCATTGGATCAATCATCGTGAAATATATAGATTGTCAGATTATAGTCCATACAACGAGGAGTAAGCACAGTGGAGAAAAAATCTCAGTCGTTCGGTCTAAGCGTAAAAGAATCGTGGTCGCCTAATCAAGTTAAAGTGCACTAATGATAAGCCTTTAGGGTACACCAGAGGAACAAGGTTCCAAAGTCTTGAAATCATCAGAATCTTCCATCCAGGAGGACAAGTGACAAGAGATCAACGTTTCGCTAACTCATGACTCAGGGAAGTCAAAGGGTGGAGTTGTGAGAATTTGCAAAATGTGAAATCACGATCTGATTTGAGCCATTAGATCATGGGGAGTTGTGAGTCATCGATCTGACACTCACAAATATCTAGAAATCAAGAATCGGGAAAACAGAGGTGGACCAACCTCCAAAATCACGAAACACGAAATTGCGACTTGATCATAGCCATCAATCAAAGGAAGATCGTGGACCATATATCTAGTCTTATCGAGAGTTCGTGACTTAAGAAGTCGGAATTAAGAGTTTTAAGAACTCACAAAATGCGAAATCGTGATTTGATCTGAGCCATTGGATCGAGGAGAGATCTGGGTCATCGACTCATTTCGAGGGAAGGACGAACAAGTGAACTTCGTAAGACATGAAGTCATGAAACGCGAAATCGCGATGCACCTTTCTATTTGGTGATTGGTCACAACCTTGGTCACACAAAGGAAGGGGATTAACTAGGAGATCTAGTGCCTAAATACGTTGAAGATTAAAGGCATAAAGGATTAGAGACCATAAATAGAGAAATCGATTAATTGAGGAAGAATACAATTTTTTTAATTTTTTCCCTGTTGTGGTTGTGTTACAAACAACCACAGACTATTTCATGAAATGGAATGAAGTTGTCCCACTTAAACATTCACATGATGAACATGTGATTTCTTTCTTTGAGACTGATATTTTTTCAATATTTGGTCTTCCTTTGGAAATTATTATAGACAACGGTCCCAATTTTATTTATACTAAGTTGGCTTAGTTTCTAGCTAAACCAGGCATTAAACATGTTACCTCATCATCTTATTATCCCCAAGGAAATGGGCAAGCCAAGTCTACTAACAAGAATCTAGTTATAATTATCAAGAGGCTCATTGAAGATAATCCTCGTCAGTGGCACACTCTCCTCACTTATGTCCTTTGGGAAGATCTCACTACCACCAAGGTGAGCATTGGTTGCACTCCTTTCCATCTTGTTTATGGTCAAGAAGCCATTCTACCTATCGACCTAGAATTTTCTTCTCTAAGGCTGATGCTATAGGTTGAAGAAATAAATTCTTCCAATATCTCTCAAATAATGAATACACTCTTGGCTTTAGAGGAACAAAAGACGTTTTCCTTGGATAACATAAAGAGAAGACAACAAACTGTTAAAACATATTTCAATAAAAGTGCAAAATATGTCAAATTTAAGGTTAATGGGAACGTATTATTGTGGGATTTCATTCATGGTGATAGAGGAAGGAATTCAAAGTTCCAAAAATTATGGCTGGGTCCTTTTAAGATCACTTTTGTCTTGGGCGCAAATTCCTATATCCTAAAGGACTTGGAAGAGAGATTGTTTTCCTATAGCACCAATGGTTCCCACTTAAAACACTATGTGGAACCAACTTGAAAGTTTAAATGTTGTATGGATTTTGTTTTCTGTATTATAGTTTTCTTTTATAGCTTTGATTTTACTTTTTTGTTATTTCTTTATGTTGTTTCATTTATGTTGTTTATTTCTTTATTGACTTCTTTTCTTGTCAGAAATAAAATTGTTGGATCAGTTTTTCCACAACGACGTTATTCTACAAGTATTGTTAATCAATAACAATTAGGTTATACAACTGTCATGATGGACTTAGCTTCTAGAATTATGTTCTTGATTAAAGGATTATTTGTGAGGAATATATGGTAACATTATAGCATATGTTTTTTGTTAATGTTTTAACACTACTTAGGATGGTGCACTATGCAATGGATATAGCATTGGATATAACAATGAATGTTTTTTGAATTAATGGTTGATGTTATGGTGTATGGGTTGGCTTGTACGTTGAATTGTATAGGGATGGGGGGGAAGCAATATTCATTTACTACATGTCACTCAAACAACCCTTGACCCTATCACCCTAGCTATAGTTTCATTTGGTTTTTTCGGCTCTGGTCATTGTGGAGGCTCCGCAATTTTTAGTTTTGAAAGGAAAATACAGTCCAACTCTTCCCTCAAGCAATTTTTCCAAGTATGGATCCTTTACTTTCCATCCATGATGGTTCCTCTCTATTATGAATCAATGTTTTGGCTCAGGATTGCATGAGGTCTATTTTTGTCTTAAGTTTTGATTGTGTATCAGTGTTGTGCTTATGGTTTCTTCTGTGAATAATCTAGAATGTTGGAATTTTAAAGGAAAAGAATGGATTTTATTGTTGTGGGTAGCCTGTGCATTGGTTTTTTTTGGGTGTAAAACATGTTGGTCAGCTTGGGGTTTTACTCTGGTTCTCTGTGGAAAATTATGATAATGGTGTAACAAGCTCTGAGTTTTGATTGTGTGGGTTTTACCACCAGTCTAGGTATTAGGTGTTGTCACTCCTTTTTGCCTCGGTCATTGTTACTTTGGTTCATCCGAATTGCAATGAAAACTGTTAAGAGTTTCATAGTTCTTTCTTTGTTTGGACCAAGCCCAAGCTATCATTTTCCATGGCATTAACTTCACTAGAACCATATTGGAATCATTTCATAGTCGAGTTTGTATCACCCATAACTTTGAATGGAAACCTATATATGTGTTGGGTTGGCCATAGGTTGTGCTCGAGCATTCTTTCCACAGTGTTTATAAGAATTCACCTCTCTCGTTATCCATTGAAGGTGGCTGACTGTTATGTTTGGTTACCCTCACTATCAAGATTTTGAGTTAAAATTTATGTGTCAATGGTGAATTTGGAAAGGGAATAAGCTCTCTATTTCTTCAAAGAGTATTCCTTGATTATCTATTGTTACTTCTCTGTAAAAACTTGTTTTAAGAAAAAGGGCATAGGCTCTTTGTGTTTTCGAAGACTCTTCCTTGATCGATCCATCTCTTGTACCTCTCTACAATGAATTTTTTAAAATAGAATGAAATTTTTGTGTCTCAAAGATTATCTCATGTGATAAATCTATTTACTCTTACCTCCATTGTTGTGTTAATACCTAACATGATCTTGGTCCCAACAAGGTTTAAAAGGCACCTGTGTGTGATTGGTCCATTGAGCATGTCTTGGTTCTGTTCTCTCGGGCACGTCTTGGTTATGTTCTCCTCGGGCACTATTTGACTCTGTCTCTTGTTGGGCATTTTCTTTTGAAGAAAATCTTTACATGTTTAATGTACACAAATCCCAGGCTTAGAATTATATGTTTTTTGGGTTAAATGCTATTGTGAAATCAAGACTTGTTTTGATTATATGAATGAACACTTGTGTGTGATTGAATCGGGGCCTGATTATGTGTTTTAATACAAATAGATTATGGTAATCAGTGTTGGAAAGTTGATAGTTGGAGGTTAATATTGGGCATGTTCTTATTTGAGTTTAAGAAATAAATAGTTGCATGTGGATGGTTGGAATCACTGTGTATATTTCAATTTTGTTTTAAAAGGAAAAGTGCTTAGCATTGGAATAGAACATATTGTGGCTCGAAGGGTTATAATTATGGAATTGGCAATGGTGTTATTATGATGTTGCATAGATATTTTATAGATACGAAGGCTACTATAATTGAATTATGTTGGGCATATGAATTGTCTTTTATTTGAAGTCAACAAGAATTATGTCTGTAAATAAGGTACAATTAAATGATTTTGGTTTTAAAGTGGATGCTTATTGGATTGTGGTATAAACAGAGTTATGGTTATTGTTTGATTTAATTTATTTTTTATGAACAGTATATGTATTATTCCCTCTCATACTATCACTTTTTCGCTCATTATACCCCCCTCACAATCCCAATTTCATTTTTACATGCCATGTTCTATAAAATAAATTAAACACTATGTATGACAGTGGAAAAAGATATGACAAAGAAATAGGTGGAAGATGATATATTTTGGTATTGATTACACAGTTAGTTATTTAATGAATTGTTGAGAAGTACTCGTGTTTATATTCCCTATCATGTTACCACTTTTTTGCTCATTACAATCCTTCCAGATATCCCATGAACCCTATTTCACCCCCTCCTCACTTGGAAATTATTAAATATTTTATTATGGATTGAATTGCATGGGTCTTATGTCAATTTCTGAGCCAAACTTTGTTTCATATAAACAAAATTTCATGTATGGTCTCTTAAGGGATAGTTGCTAATGAATTTTTGCACACAGGATGAGTTTCTTTAGTAGAGGAAGTCATGGTAGAAACAATAGGGGAAGAGGTAACTCGAGCAGAGGGCCTAGAAGGCCTATATTCTCAATTCATTTTGATGTCAATCCCCAGGTGTTGAACCAACTATTTCAATTTGGGTTCTTCAATTGGATTGGGAAAGGGATAGTTCATCCTAGACTAGAGAGGCCTCCCTTCCAACCTCAAAATATCCCTGGTATTTTGGTGCCTCCTCATGTATCCATGCAACCAAAAGTTCCTAAAAATGATGGATGGAAGGAGATTGTCAATCCAACAGTATCCCACCATCGTGGCTAGCCCAACTTGTCATTGCCTCCTCCTCCTCCACCTGTAAATCCTAATGCTCAAATTTCTCCTATACATTCACTTGTTTAGTCCTCTCATTCTAGAAAACGGCTTAAAACAGATGTTCCTCATGTGCAAGACAAAGGTAAAGTTGTTGCCTCCCCGTCATGTCCTTCAAATGACTCATCAAAATCAGTGCCCTCTCATATGCATCTAAAGGACTATTTCTCCCATGTTATTAGTGAGATTAAGTCTCAAGGTTCGAATCAACCTAAGGCTAATTCTAGGAAGTCCAAAGGGGACAACAATGAAAGAAGAAGGATTGCCTCCCAAAGTGGAAAATATGGATTTTAATTTATGTGTTATGATTGAGCCGTTGAAAACAATGGTCTGTAGAAAGTTTTGGACAAAAAGCTATTTTTTTGGGATAATGTGGTTATTACATGTTTTGGATATGATTTGAATTATTTCTGATATTTAATATTCAAATTTTGGAAATATTTATGGGAGCTACAATGAGGCATGTGTTCAAATGGTTATCTAATTGTGTTTATTTTTGTAAAGAATAAAAAAGGGAGTCACAAGGGGTCCCACCTACTTAGTTATTGTTAAATAAAGACCCTTAACTATCATTATTATTATTACTTCCCTAAACTAAATTAGTTAAGTTTAATTAACTTAACTAAAGGAAGTAGTTGAACTACTTCAACTGATTTTGAATGCATAAAATCCAAATGAGAAGGAAGAACAAGCAGAGAATAGAAGGAGAAAGAAATACTAAGGTTTGTTCTTTTGTTTTCATGAGATAGTTCAGTTTTCATTCATTCTTGAGTTCATTAAAGGCTTAATTCTCTTTTTGGAAGCAGGGTCCTATTATAGACAACAAGGTTCAAGGTTGAACCATATCAGTCAGATGTTTGTTTCAGAGGTGTTGATATATCTTGGATAGTCTATGTATACTTGTGTTTTTATGGATTAAGTTTCATAGCTGATAAAGGATATAAAGCAGAGTCAAATTGGCAGCAGTCTATGGCAAGTTGATCTAGATTTTAAAGTTCATTTTTTACCTCTTGTCAGAGTCCTTTTATATGTTTTTTATTGGGGATATCTACATCATACTTTGGTCCATGCCCTCACAGGGATTTTATAAAGAGAAATATACTTTGATTTCTTGGAATGAAATAAATCGATTACTATTCTATCTCATTTGTGTGTATCTGTGACTTGGTTTATTTTTCTTTTGATCTCCACATTTACTTTCTGTAATATGTATGTTATCCACAATTTTGGTCATAGTGATGATGTTATGATGATGTTATGATGATGGAAAATCAATCTTTTCACTAAGAACACTTTCTTGAAAAAAGTTACATTTGTCTGCTTCCAAAAATCACACTTTTAAAGAAGGTTCGCAGGCTATCTATATATTTGCCTGCGAGAATTCCTGATTCTCGCAGGCTGCATTAAGATGGAGTGCGAGAGGTTCGCACTGTACCTCACTGTCAAGGTGCAAACATCTTCTTAAAGAGGAAAAAGATAAAGTTCTCGAGCTTTCTAGAAGGGAATCTTCTAGAAGAATGAGTTGGCTAGCGAATGGTTATCTAATTACTGGCTTTCCTGATATCTTGGGATCATTTCCTATCCAAGTAACTAATATATCTTCTCCTATATATTGAGGAGATGGCTCATGAAAAAGGTTAGAAGTAAACTAGAAAGAGATTGATTGGAGAATTAGTGCAAGACTGTATGGAGGATTGATGCTACAACAGCTAGAGACAACATCAAAGTCATCAAAGGTGGTTGATTTTCTTCATGCATGAGCAAGTGTGTGTGTCAGAGCTAGGAGCCATCGAAAGGAGATCTGCAACATCAAGGCTCAGGTTGTAAGTTTCACTTTCAATTATTTCAATACAGTAATATGTCCTTTCCTATAAAGATGTTATCACTTTATTACATAACTCCTTGATCATATGTATAGATTAGCTATTGAATATATTGATCTGCTTTCACTTCGATTGGTTTGTACTATTGTAATTTGAATGGTACAAGAGCATTAGAGGGAAGCTTGGAACAATAGAGATCTAAGGAAAGCGTTCATAAGGTATGTCCATAATCCTTACCTCTTAGTTCATTCAATAGTCTAGATCTAGGGAAAGTGTATTATTCTGTCCTGTTTTGTTCTAGATCCAGGTGGATCTAGGGAGATCGGTTTGTGTCCGCACTCACGGATTTATCCTGAAACAATGTATATTTTCATAAAATTATATAAAAAATTTCATATTTTGCAACAATATTTTCATTTAAAAAATAACCCTAAGCCCTTGTAATTAATACTTTTGGATTGGGAAATACTTTTTGAGACTATAAAACATAGGGTGATATTCCCGACTATCTTGCCTTAGCCAGGCGAGATTTGAAAATGCTTGAGTAAGATAAATCATATATTTTCCTCAACACCTGGAAATTTATGTTCTATGATAAAAGGTTTATATTGTTTATGATGGTGAAAGGAAAATTTATGTTCTATGATAGTGTGTTGAAATTAAAAATGATTTATTTCAATACAAATTAAAGGGTTTAATTTTGAAATATATGAGATCTAAAGGGTCAAGATTAATTTTGAAATATCATATATATCATGTGAAACTATATTTAACTCATTTTACAAACATCTTTGAAGGGTGACAAGACCATGAGGATTTGTCTATACTTCATTAATCAGTGCACCTTACCAACTTCCTTTTGTGGCTTGCATTGAGACAACTTTCAATTTTCAACTTATAAAAGTACTTCTAATTTTGTACCAAAAATGCAAAAGAATTTGTCTCTAGAAAATAAATCATAAAATGGTAGGAAAATAGTTTGCAAAGGAGATAAACTAGCTACAAAGACAACAAAACTATGAAAATAGTGGTCTTTCAAGACAAACATTTATATATATTCAACAACTTTTAGAATTAACTATAATGAAATACATTGTGCCAAAATTTGGTTAAGCTATGTGTCATGTTTCATATGTTTTTTTTTTTTAATTAAATGGACATATATTAAATGAAGCTATGAAATCATACTATATCACCCAATTTAGTGGCATATCCAAACACAAATATTTTGGTAATGTTGGTTTAAGATAATATTCTATCAATAAATTTAAATAATCCCTAGTAGTCTATTTCAATGGATTCTCCTAGGGTACATGTTTTTGAACCAATGGATATCTAGATCCCAACTCATAGAAGTGTTAAAATAATATAGTCATACAAATGTTTCAATTCTAAAGAAAAATAATTAATCTTACTTGCTAGTTACTTCAAAGAGTGAGTTGCTCGAGTCATATATAAGGTGTCTTAGGACATTAAAACATAAATAATTATCCAAGCATCATAAACAAATAAGGATCATAAGGATCATTAGATGTAATAACTTTATGTTCTATTATATATATA
>JZKD02S2373181.1:16764-30155 GCA_000966675.3 Picea glauca
TCTGGAATGCTGTGACTAGTGCCATGAATGACTTTATTGCTGTTTTGATGATGTAGAGTTCTTGTCGCTATGTGCAGATGCTGTGGAGTTCTTGTCGCCATGTGCAGACGAAATTTCAGTGCTAACACCTATCACAATAGATCTATGACTAAGATCTCTCAACCTATAGATCTAAAGGATGAGGATCAGAGAATTTAAGCACATACCTCCCCACCCATTTGGACCCACATTTGACACATGGTTTGATCTAGCATATTATTGGCATGACACGTCACAACAAAAGAGGATCACATTGTTATGCTATCAACATGTGGCCAATGATGTGTTACAACAAGTGGTATGGAAAGTGTCAGTTGATTTTTTATAGATTTATGCACAGAACCCCACATCCAGTCCACACATGTCATACTCATGTCCTAACAGGTGGGCCAATTGTCATTTTCCATGTCAACCAACCATATTGTGTCACCATGCACCTCAGAGTTGAGGTGCGGGGACATTTTTAAAAGATGGAAGCTTCACTAGGAAATCAGGGAAATGGACTGACAATGGAGATTATTCATGATCTAGATCGAAGGTCTACCTCTCATCATGACCCCCTCTACATGATCGATGTTTAATGGAGGGGGGAGGGGCGATGAAACTCAACTACAGTTAAGTCCCTCATGAAGTGTCACAAATTTGTGGGTTGTGGCTCCCTTCGACTATAGTTAACCTAACCACACATGACCCCTCCATAATTAATACAATGTTGAAACATATCCTAAACATGTCAGCATCATGGGGACCATGATTTTCCATCCTGGCCTAACCATGGAATGACATGTCTATACCAAACAATGAGCCCTTACTCTACTTATAATTTTGAACAACACCTGATCCCATGGCCCCACTAGCACCCCAGACATGTGGCACCATCACAATATTACACACTGCATATCATATGTACCTATCAGTGCATGCCAGTTGGATTTCACTTGTCACCCATAACCTTCTTGGACCTCCCCCTTGAAAGGTCATATAACCATGACACATGGTATATCATGCAAGTGGACTGACATGATATACACATTATCACACTGTATGTGAGTTTTCCATCACATATTGGCATCTATCCATTTGAAGGGTATCCTAAGACATTGAAACCAGGGGCACCACACTTTGACAATCTATCCTAATCAAGCCATCAAACATGGCTATTGGGAAATCACACAACCAACCTAGTTATACCTTCGAACAACAACACCCGATCTGGTTGCCCCACTATCACCCTGACATATGGAACTATCACAAACTTCCACATGACATAACACGTGGCCTTATCATTTCTTGCCAGTTGCATGACACTTATCACCCATAAATGTCATGGACCTTCTTCTTGAAGGCTAAAATTACCATGGCATGTGGCATACTCTACATGTGCATTCACATGGTATCCACATTATCACATCTCACATGACTCCATTCATATACTCATACATGATTTTCCAACCTAGCCTAATCACGACGTGACATTTGTCTACTGAGGAACTGCCTCATTGGCCTAATTATACCTTCCAACATCAAATTCTGACCTTCTGGCCCCTCTAACAACCCAAGCACATGGAAGTGTCATAAGCTGCCACATGGAATAACATGTGTACTTAACGTCGATTTCAAAATGGATGGCACATTTCACCCATAAACGACATGGACCATCCTCGCAAAGGACCAAATTACCATGGCATGTGGCATACCCTCCACATGGACTCACATGGCATACATGTCATCACATGGCATATGGTTTCTCCATTCAGATACTGACACATGTGCATTTGTATTGGATGGATGGAATCATCCTTGGTCGATACAAGCATATGCGGAAAGACTGGAACCAAACCAGGTAACCTTTCCCAATCAAGGTATCGGGTCATTAAACCCCCGAGCCCTATTTCTACACTTTGAAGAACATTTACACTCCTCGATACCGATATCCTGAGTACTCTCTCACCAACGAATTGGGATGTCGGCCAACCAGGGTACCGATCCATGGGGAACTGGACTTGGTAACATAATCATGTACACATACAGACCCATATCACATGATTTTGAATTCTTGGCATAATCAAGGTGCAAGACACCCTCCTGAGCCTATCACAATAGATCTACGGCTAAGATATCTCTACCTCCTAATCAATGAGGATCAAGGAATTTAATCCTAGACCTTCGCACTGAGTTGGATGCAAATTCAACACATGGATTGACCTAGTATATTATTGTCATGACACCTTGCAACACAGAATGATCACACTATTATGGTATCAACATGTGGTTGATGATGTGTTATGACACATGGAAGGGAATGTGTTAGCTAGCATAACCACATGATCTGATTTGTTATGGATTTCTGTGTAGAACTCCCAAATCCACTCGACATGTGTCATAAATCACATCCTAAGACATGTCCCAATTTTCATTCTCCACATGAACCAACCATCTTATGCCACAATGTTCCCTAGAGTCAAGGTATCATGACATTTGAAAAAGATGAAACAATATCAACTCACAAGGTTTAACGATGGAGATGTAACCCTCTCTGATTCCAACAGTAACAGGTGATTTCCTCCTATTTTATAATTTAGTATTGGTTTGTAAAAGGAAAGGGGAAGGAACCAACAACTAGAACCCTAATCCCAAATANCTTTTCAGGGGGCCATGAACTTCCATTAAGTATCACAAAGAGTTTATTCCATAATAAATAGTGCTAATTTCTTGAACTTTATTGAATGGAATGTTAAGAGAAAGGAAAAGAATACAATACATGGAATTATAGAGATTGAGGAAGGTGAAGAAGAAGATAAAGATGAAATATAAGTAGGTCATAATGCTTCTTCAATAGAAACAAAAGTAGACAAATATTCACAAGAAAAAATTGTAACATGAAAAGAAGATTCAAGCACAACAAATACCCAGACTCCTGCCAAAGTGACTAAGGAAAACATCGAGTTGAACACCAACACAAACATTTAATTTTTCCACATGACACTTTTCCATATTACTGATCCTATCAATACTAATCCCATAACCTCAATTCCAGGAAGGCGAGTTACCACTTCTTTTGATCTTGATACCATTCCTCCTATACAAGATATTGTTCTGTGTTTAGACAATTTTGTATTTGATGAAAAAAATAAAATTATAGAAAAGAGAAGGTACAAAAAGAGGAAAACGACCCACCATGAATAAATTGCATAAGAAGTAACTCAATTATAGAATGTTGCACACTTGGACGATGAAGAATTTTCAGAGGAAGTTGTTGACGCCTTGGGGGGATTTTCCAATGCAAATAAATGGTTTGTGGTAAGATTAAACAACCAACTAAAGTAAAAGAGATTTTGGAACAACAAAGGATACAATAATACAATTGGTCACAAAAACATGAATCTCAAGTAAAATTTGTCACAGAAGAAAACATTCTTTCTCATAATATCATTGCATATTTGGCAGAAAAAATAGATGCAATTAAAATTGAGCATGATAGACAGACAGTCACATTTCTTATAGAAAAAGAAAGAATCAAAAAATATAATGAGAAGCAAATAGATACCTTGACTACTCAACTAGAAGAAGTGAGAATAAGAAATGAGAGTTCATAAATCCTACAAAATGAAGCAATGGAGCTTAATGTTAAATTATCATCTTCACATGTATTGGTCTATTCAATATTGTATGTGATTAAAGGATAACATGAACAAATCCTACACTTTTTGGTTGAGTCTCAGTTACATTCTAAAAAGAAAAAATATCTCTAAGCTATTTTTATAGTTTGAAAATATGGGAAGCAAAGAGCACCAATTTTCCAGCAGGATACACCAAAATTTTTGAAGAAAAAATCCATATACAATCTTCACTTGATTCTTGGGAAGAAAGTTGTTTTTTTTCACACAATTTCATTGACAAAATAAGTAAAAGTTTCATAGTCATATGGGATTCAACAGTAGATATCATTAAATAATATGAATTACCCCATGTTCAATTTCTTGGAAAATCATTTCCATTATCAAATTGTCTTACAAATGTGTAGTAACAACTAGACTCAAGGACAAACAATATCAACAGTTTAAATTTTTGGATACTGGAAACTGCTCAACAACTTCTCAATCGTCCAACAAAATGTTCAAAAATAATTGATAGTTTCTTATCCAAGTTTTCAACCAAATGAGAGGAAATTTCTATGAAGATCTATCGATGTAAATTAAACAAGGAAATTTCCCAGCCTTCATTGATTGCCACTGTGTTAGAAAAAGTTTCCTTATGTAAATATCTGGGACAAATACAACGAGAACAAGTCATCACAGGTGTTGTTGGAGTTCACTAGAATATATCTCCTTGATATCATCTATCAAATCAATTTCAAATAACTGGTCCTATTGACTCCATCCAAGGAAGGAAGCAATTATAGAATTTTGCATCTTCTCTCCTATTTATTGTAATTTTGTACATAAAAACAAGATTGGAATTCCTAGAGAGAATGTTATGTGCACTGTTGTAAGAGCCTTAATCTCTTAATTTTTTAGGACCTGGAATTAAAACAATTGTATGATGTTTTATTGGTTTTAGTACTATTATTCAACACTAATGAAATGTTCATTTTTGAAAACCAGTCGTCTCTTTTGTTAGGTTTATTTATGAATACAAGATTTATTTTCTCTATTTCTACACTCTTGTTAGAATTTTGAGAAAATAGTATTGTTCACTCTTTAAACGAATTTGATCATAGAACATGTGGAGTTGGACATGAGTTGCTATATTGATGACTATTCAGTAATTATTTGTTGTACTTGTTACTTATATGCATAAGTTGATCCAAATTTTATGAGAAAAACGAAATGACTATAGATTATTGACAGGTGATTAACAAAAAATAACAGAGATACAATAAAATTGGTTTTATATTCAATAAGGAAATAAGCTGAAACTATAAAATGCAGCAGAAACAAGATGGCTGGAATGGTGGCGGCTTATCATTGAGAAGAGATGTGATGAATGCACTCATTCACAAGAAGATAATTACAATGAGGCTCTGAAGGCCTTTTTACAATGAACAGGAATGAAAAAAACCCTAGACATCCAAAAACCTAACCCTAGGAGATGAAGCGCCGAAAGTCATGTGGGCCCCATTTGGGTAGGTTAGTACATCAACTTCCCAGGGTCGTAACTTTTGCATACGATCTCCGTTTTAGGCGTATGATATCCCGTTGGAAAGGTATCATCAAGGAGATTCATTTTGGGGGCTCAATTGTGAATTTGACTATCATGGGGAAGATCTATCTTGAAAAACCTTTGTTTAGGCCCTCAAAATGACCCTAGAAGTTAAAACTGCTAAAAATAGTAAATTGCCAAAATTGCCAGAAAACAGTTTTGAGCCAGTTGGAAAAGGTGGGTGGCCACCAATATCCACCTGGATCAATCATCCATCCTTAGGAAGAAATGGTTTCCATTGTGTTGATTTCCCCCATCAGATGAGGAAATTTATGTTGAATTTGGCCTCGGGTGAGCCACTTGCCTTGGTGCAGGGGATGCCCTACTTTGACTACTCAATAAAGTTGGATCCTTTGTTGTTGAGTACCCTTAATTTGTGTGTCTACAATCTGATCATGAGATTATTGTTGTATGAAGTTGGGGTTGAGCTCTGTTGGTGTCAGCTATTCTACTACTTCTGAGGTGTTCAATAATGGTGGGAAATAAAGGCGAAGGATATCCACGTTGAACACTGGGTGCAGGCCAAGGAAAGGAAGAATGTTAAGCTCAAAATCATTATCCCCCATAGCATTGGTGATGGTGTATGACCCATAATGGAGTGGGCGAAGCTTCCGATGGGGTGATGTTGATCATGGTGTTGCTTGTACTTGTCATTAGACTTCTGTAGGATCTCTTGAACCTGTTGGCGGATGTGATGGATCTGCTCAATGACCCAAGTGGTTTTCTTAGCTTCATTTGGAGTAGGATATGAGTCGGTTGAGGTGACCGCAATGGGAAGTGAAACATCTATGGGACCCAATGGTTGGAATCCAAACCCCACCTGAAAGGGGCTATGGCCGGTTGAGCTATGCATGGATCAGTTGTAGCTATGTTGAACATAGGGAAGGATATCATCCCATGTGAGAAGTTTCTTGGAATTATATATGCGATGGATATGCACAATCATTCGATTTACTACCTCGGTTTGGCCATCTGTCTGGGGGTGAGAGACTATGGATTTGGTGAGCTTGGTGTTCAGGAGTGACTAGAGGCTTGACCAAAATGTGCTAATAAATCAAATTTCCCGATCTGAGAAAATGGTTTGTGGGATTCCAAAATGCACCCAGACTCGTTCAAAGAAGATCTTGGAAGTGGCCTCTATTGTGATGCTCTTCTTGCAGGCAACCATAATCGCCATCTTAGAAAAGAGATCAACAACCACAAAAAGACAGTCATTTACCCGCTTGGTGGATGGGAGGCCCTACATGTAGTCCATTCAAATGGATTTCCATGGCCTGTCAGGAGTAGGAAGAGGGGTGTATAGGCCCTATTTCTTAGTGGTCGGTTTGGCAATAGTGCAGGCAGTGCATGACCTGATATACTTGTTGACCTCCTATCGAATTTTCAGCCATTAGAAATGTTTTTGTAGAATTTCCACTGTCTTTTCAATGCCAAAGTGTCCTACCACCTGACTTTAGTGGGTTTCCCAGATTAGCTTTGCTCGCTCGCTTGATGGAACACAGATATGGCCCAGACAACACAACAACCCATTTTGAAGATGGAAATTATCGACAACTATGTTTTCACCCAACATTTGGTAGGTGGTGGTCAAGTCCTGGTCTGTCTCATAGAGTTGGGGCCATCCAAAGGTCTCATGACCACAAGAGTCTAGCACCATGGTGAGTGTCGCGACTGGAAATTTGCTAAGGCAATCGGCGACGCGATTGGTGCTTCCTATTTTATACTTGATGTTGAGGTGGAACTGCTGCAAGTATGTGGACCAATTTTGATGGTGGTTATTCTGCAATTTTCCTTGTGTCTGCATGAACTATAGTGGATTATGATCAATGTGGATGACTGTCTCCTTCCCGAGAATGTAATGTATCCACTGGCAGTAGTCTTTCATAATGGAGTACATTTCTTTGTCGTAAGTAGGGTACTTACGGACAACATCTGATAGTGTCTCACTATGATAGGCCACAGGGTGACCGTGCTGAGTGAGAACAAAGACCACAACATAGTTTGAAGCATCTATCTTGATCTCAAAGGATTTTTGCAGGTATAGTAGTGAAAGTACTGGGGATGAGCATAAGCATTGCTTCACATCATCGAACACTTGTTGTTAGGACCGACCCCACACAAATTTCTCCTTACCACCACCCCTGGTTATTTCGTTGAGGGCCCATGCAATATGGGAGAATCCCAACATGAAACTGTAGTAGAAATTGGCAAGGCCCAAGAAGATTCGAAGCTCAGTGAGTGTGGTTGGGGCTAGCTAGCCATGGATGACTTGGATCTTGGTTGGGTCCACATGTACGCCATACTGATCAATGATTTAGCCCAAGTAATGGACCCTATCCATGCCAATGGAGCATTTTTCCAAGTTGGTGTATAGCTTGGGCTGTTGCAGGGTGTGCATAACCTGTTGAATATTATGGAAGTGTTCGGCCCAAGTCTTGATGTAAATGAGAATTTCATCCAGATACACGACTACAAAAGTATGAGTGAATGGTCACAAGATATTGTCCATCATTCTCATGAAAGTGGATGAAGCATTTGTCAAACCAAAGGGCATGACCAACCATTCAAAAAGGCCTTCCTTTGAATTGAAGGTGGTCTTCCATACATCTATCTGTTCTATCGAGACCTGGTGGTAGACAGCCTTTAGATCAATCTTACTAAATTATTTGGCCCCTGTGAGTTGATCAAGGAGGTCGTCGATTCAAGGTATTGGGTATCATTTTATCACTGTGATTTTATTTAGTGCCTGGTAATCAACATAGGGTCACCAAGTTCCATCTTTCTTGTGTACCAACACAATTGGGCTCCCGCACGATGATGGGCTGGGACAGATGTGCCCCTTGTGGACCAGTTCTTGGATTAGTCGCTCGATCTTCTCATTCTCTAACAAAGAGTGATTATAGATTGTCGAATTGGGATGTGGTGCATCGAGGGTCAGATCGATGGGGTGTTTGACCTGGTAGTGCAGAGGTACCCTAGTAGGTGAGGAGAAGATATCCGAGTATTCTTCCATGACCTTATCTACTTGCTTCTGCTGTGTGGAGAGGTCCGTCGTAGAGACCCTGGATGTGGCTGTGATATTTCTCTTATCCTAAGAGCGAATCATGAAATAGACAAACTTCCCCATCTGAGAGATGACCTTCCTACATTACTTAGCAGATATCAAGGAAATAACACTAGGTGGGGTTGCCTCGGGTATCTTGTACAATTTCCTATTCAAATTAATAATAACACTATGAAGCCTAGACTCATATACAACATGAAATTTCCATAAATGAGTTTGGCCCAAAAGAACATCACAAACTTTGAAAGGAGCAACATCACACAATACCTCATCTTTAAAGCGCTTGATGTTGTATGACAGTCAACACTGTTGGCTGACACGAAGACTGCTTCCTTGGTGGAGCCACCCAATGGTGTAGGGTTGTGTGTGCGACATTGTTGGTAGGTCCAACCGCTTGATGACCTCTGCTAAGATTAGGTTCTTTTGGCTACTGCTATCAATGATGAAGTGTAGCGAGGTGACTTTTACCCACATCTGTGAATGGAAGAGGTGCTCTCCTTCTTCTGGCTGTCTAGTTCACAAGGCTAGAGCTTGGTGGTAGCAACAGTGGCACTGGGTTCTACATTAATGATTTATATTCCCCTTTCTAGTTTTGGCTCAGAGTCAAAACTTTCATCTAATTTAGAGGCTTTCACTTCGACCATGAGTGACTTCTTTGAGTGGAAGCCAACAATGTTATGCCAAGGGCTCTTATGGAAGTCGCACCACTTCCCGGTATCTTTCTTTGTCTTTCTGGTGTCCTTCTTTGCTTGCAGCTTGGACTAGTTGTCCTGATACTATCCATCTTCTCTCTGTCCTTTGTACTGTGGGTTGGCACCACCCTTGCCTGAATTTTTTTGTGCGGGGTTCCCAGGCCCAAATTGCCGTGTCTTTTGTTTGAGCTTCTACTGAATTTTGACGACATATCGGTAGGTCACGCCCAAGGATGAGATGTCCAGAAATTCCATTTCAATATGGATGTATCTATGTAGAGAACCGTAATACTTGAGCACCGGATGTCGCTCTGAATCTTTGATACCCATCTTGGTGCGCAAGGTATGGAATATATTTGTGAAATCTGGCACTGCTTGGTCTCTGTCTTGCTGCAGTGTGGTCCATTTGGTATACAAGTTGTCATATCTTCCGACAGGGTAGTATTGTTCCTTAATAGCATCCCTGAAGGATTCCCATGTGGTCGTGACTATAAATAATGTGGGTTCCTCTGTTTCCATTTTCTCACATAAATTTTCCCACCAATCTTTGACATGGGGAACAACTTTGAGGAGTGCAAAAGTAATATTTTCTCTATTCAAAAAGTTATGGAAAAAAAAATACCCTTCTAGTAGATTCAACCACTTGTATACAACATCTGCATCTATATGACCTTCAAATATTGGAACACCAAAGTTTATTTGTACCTTGAAGGGGGCGGTACCTTGAAGAAGATGTGTTGGTTGTTGGTAGTCATCGAAGGATTTGCACGAAAGTATCCATCATCTCATTCCTCTATTGCATGAGGGCTTCCTCAATCAATAGTTTGAAAGGATCTCCAGTCCTGTCATCTTTATTTTCTCCTACCATGAGAGGTCACTTGGGGGTGCGAGAGTTTTTTTCATCAAGAGAAACAAGATCAAGACCCAACTCTTTATACTCCAACCTCATTGGGTACATGCATTAAGACGACAAGAAGTAGACCGCTCTAATACCACTGATCCAGATTTTATGAGCATAATGAAATGACTATATATTATTAACAAGTGCTTAACACAAAATAACAGAGATACAATAAAATTGGTTTTCTATTCAATAAGGAAATAAGTTGAAACTGTAAAATGTAGCGGAAACAAGCTGGTTGGAATGGTGGCGGCTTATCTCTGAGAAGAGATGTGACTGCTACGCTCATTCACAAGAAGATCATTACAATGAGGCTCTGAAGGAATTTTTACAATAAACAGGAATTCAAAAAACCCTATACATCCAAAAACCTAACCCTAGGAGATGAAGCGCCAAAAGTCATGTGGGCCCCATTTGGGTAAGATAGTACATCAACTTCTTGTGGTCATAATGTTTACATACGATCTTTGTTTTAGGTATATGATAGCCCATTGGAAAGGTATCATCGAGGAGATTCATTTTGGGAGCTCAATTATGCCTTCTACTATCATGGAAGTTAAAACTGCTAAAAATAGTAAATTGCCAAAATTGCCAGAAAACTGTTTTGAGCCAGTTGGAAAAGGTGGGTGGCCACCGATATCCACCTAGATTAATTCTCCCTCCTTAGGAATCAATGGTCTCCATTGCATTGAGTTCCCCCATTAGATGAGGAAATTTCTGTTGAATTTGGCCCCGGGTGAGCCACTTTCCTTGGTTCAGTAGCTTCCCCTCTTTCACGACTCGATAAAGATGGATCCTTTGCTCTTGAGTGCCCTTAATTTGTGTGTCCACAATCTAATCACGGGATGCCTATTGTATGCAGTCGGGGTTGATATATTTTGGTGTCAGCTGTTCTTCTACTTCTTAGGTGTCCAATAATGGTGGGAAATAATGGTGAAGGAGATCCATGTTGAACACTGGATGCAGGCCAAGGAAAGGAGGAATGTTGAGCTCAAAAGACTTATCCTCGATGGCCTTGGTGATGGTGTACGATGTTAGGGTCCTAACCCACACATAGGTAGAACAATATATTCATATGTAATAAAGGTCAATATTAATAAGGCCTTGTAATAAAATAGAATAAGTCAAATGTAAGAAGACCTAATAGAAGCTTTCGCTTCTAGAAGGATCTTCCTCTAGATGCTTCTTTTGATAGACATATTTAGTATAAATAGGAGTCAAGGGTATGAGAACCCTATCTTCGAGCTTATTGTAATAGAGCTCTGCTCGACTGGAGGTTTCCCCCTCGAAGAGGCCCATGAACATTGCTCTCAGAATCAAAGTGTTATTTATGTTTTTATTCTTATATCATTTCAGTGTTACTGTGGTGATTATTCTAGTTATATTGTTGTTATTCTACCATTTCTAGAATTTTATTTCTATTCTTCATACTTTCTATATTTGGTATATTACAAGTGGTATCAGAGCCCTTTCCTTGGCATAATTTGTGGGTAAATTTTTTTCCCTGGTTGAGATGTATTCCACCATCCTTAAGCCATAGAGATCCGTCGTTACGTGCATAAACCCGTAGTTGAGGGATTCATACACGTAGGAAATACAAGTGTTTCTTAAGTGCACATCTGTTGGCCACCCTTGTAACCCCTGTTGGTACCCCTTCGACTGGTAGTGCATTATACATCACTTATGTATGGATTGGCTTAGATTTCCTGAAGCCCTCTTTAGATAAATCGATTGGCCATCTGACTGCTATAGTGCCACCAAGAACAACACTTGGGAAGATACTCTCTAGTACCTAGGTAGTCAAGTAGTATGACTAAGGGTACGGTCTATCCTCCTTAGTGAGATATCAAAGAGCTATAGCACAGGGAAAACCTTTGTATGTAGAACCCTTGAATACCTAACCCTTGTGGACAAAATCATAAAAAAATTAAAATAGACAAGATATATTGTCGTGCAACTGTGTTTGGGTTGCCAAGTAAATACACATTTCTTTCTGGTTAAGCATTTGGGAATTTCCTCTCTGCATTATTATTCACCATTATTTGAGGCCTATTCCATTGGATTCATATATTCTCCCTTATCACATTCATCCATATCATTTTTAGGAAAAAATTTTGAACTCGCCTGCCCCTTTTTTAGTTCCCCCATCCTCATGGTCCATACCCATAGCCAATATTTGGAAGCTTGCTTCAACACCTTGCAATCTGGTCTCTTCGAGACCCAACAAGAAGTGAAACAACTTAGTGCCAATGTTGTTGCCATCAATACAACCATGTAGTCCTCAATGGAGGAAATATAACAAGACGTCACCACCCAGCTTGAATCTGTCTTTTCGACACTTTGTACCAAATTGCATATCTCTACAGATAACCCTTCCTCTTCCCCACCTCCACATACTGAAGGTGACCATTCCTCTCATTCCCACAACTTTCAGAACCATCACTTTCAACATAACCTACAACTTCCATGGGTGGATGTGACCAAATTTGATGGCTCAGACCCCGCTGGTTGGTTAACCCAAATGGAACATTATTTCTCTTCATATGACATTATAGATGACTTGGCCAAACTATGGTATGGTGTTCTCCATCTAGATCAAGAACGTTGGCAATGGTGGCAATGGAAAAAAACTTCTCGTAAGGGTATATTGTTTGGAAACACTTTGTGACAGAGATTCATGAATGCTTTGACACTGACACCAACCATTTGGGCCATTTGACAAAGTTGAAACAATCAAGAACAGTGGAAGACTTTATAGTTTCCTTTGAGCGCCTGGCTTTTCTGATAGAGGGCATGTCTGATGCCTTTTTCCAATAATGTTTTATCAGTGGCCTCAAGGATGAGATTCGGGCACATGTCCTCATGGCTTGGCCTCAGATTTTGGTGGAGGCTACTAAAAGAGATAAATAAGCACAACATGTTGTACCTTCTCAAAACCGAAAACCCTCCTTTATCCCTCGCCCTAAACCAATAAATCCCACTACTCCCTCTGCTCCACTAAAGATCCAAAAACTAACCAGGGATGAAATGGATGAACGCCAACTCAAAGGCCTTTGTTATAATTGTGATGACAAATATTTCTTGGGCCATAAGTGTAAGGAACAAAAGTTGTTTATGGCCATCTCCGAGGATATTTTGGAAGAGGATATTGAAACTCCCCTTGTGTCTGAGTCACCTGAAATCCCCGACATAACCCCTCCCTGTTCAAGGATAAATTCGTGAGTGCGGACACAGACCAATCTCCCCAGATCCACCTGGATCTGGAACAAACTGTGACAGAATACTACTCTTTCCCTAGTTCTTAAGTATTGAATGGACAAGAGAAGAAGGATGATGTACTTACTTTATGAAAGCTCTCCTTATCTCTGTTGATCCTCTCTCTGCTACGATTCTCTTGCGTCGTCCAATCACAACAACACAAACCAATCACAACAAAGACATTAATATATTCAAAACTCTAGACTATACATGTGATCAAGGAATCATGTAATAA
>JZKD02S2373192.1:0-15085 GCA_000966675.3 Picea glauca
CGAGACAAACAGCTCACCAAGATGTAGATTCAACAAATGCTTTTCCCTCTCCCCCGGGAACTCAACGCAATGGATACCATTGCTTCCTAAGGAGGGAGGATTGATCCAGGTGGATATTTATGGCTACCCACCATTTCCAAATGGCTCAAAATAGTTTTTTGGCCATTTTGGCAATTTACTATTTTTAGCAGGTTTTAACTTCCGGGGCCATTTTGAGGGTCCAAATGAATGTTTTTAAAGATCGAGGTTCTCAATTATATCCAAAGGAATTATTGAGCCCCAAAAATGAATCTCCTCAACAATACCTTTCCAACGAGCTATGACACGCCTAAAACGGAGATCATATGCAAAAGTTACGACCCCGGGAAGTTGATGTACTCACTTACCCAAACGGGGCCCACATGACTTTTGGCGCTTCATCTCCTAGGGTTAGGTTTTTGGATGTTTGGGACTTTTGGCATTCTCGTTTATTGTAAAAAGGCCTCTAGAGCCTCATTTTAATCATCTTCTCATGGATGCGAGTAGCCGACACATCTCTTCTCAGAGATAAGCTACCACCATTCTAGCGAGTCTTTAACTCTGTACTTTTACAGTCTCTGTACATTTATTTCATTAATATAAATCGTGTATTACTGTATATCTGTGACTATTTTTTATATTTCCGCTATATCTTTGTTATATTGTTGTCTCTCTTGCAATATCTCTGAATATTTCTATGTTATCTCTCCGCTCTCATTTCGTGCCGAAAATAATCTGGATCAACCTAAAAGGGGTTGTGGTCAATTGAGCTATGTATGGATCTTTTTTAGTTCTGATAAACATAGGGAATAATCTCATCCCATGTGAGGGGGTTCTTGGAATTGTACATGCATAGGAGATTCACTATCATTCGATTGACAACCTCAATTTGACCATCCATCGGGAGGTGGAAGACATTGGATTTTGTGATCTTGTGTCCAATAGTGACCAGAGGATCAACCATAAGGTGTTGAGGAAATGAATGTCTTGATCTAAGATAATGGTATTTTGAATATACCCACACTTGTTTAAAGAATATCTTGGCAGTGGCCTCTATTGTGATGCTTTTCTTGTAGGTGGCCAAAATCGCCATCTTGGAAAACTGATCAACAACCACAAAAACACAATTATTTTCCTAATTACTAGATGGAAGGCCTGACATGTAGTCCATTGAGACGGATTACCAGGTCTTGTCATGAGTATGCAGAGGGGTGTACAGACCTTGTTTCTTAGTGTTCGGTTTTGAAATAGCACAAGAAGTGTAGGACTTGATATACTTGTTGACATCTTGTTGAAGTTTCGACCAATAGAAATTTTTTTGTAACACTGCCACTATTGTTTCTAAAACAAAGTGTCATGCCACCTGACTATAGTGGGCTTCCTAAATCATATTCGCTCTCTCTCTTGATGGAACATAGAGATGGCCCAGATGGAACAATATGCTATCCTAAAAATGGAAATTAGTGACAGTTGTGTTTGCACCCATCATCTAGTAAGTGGTGGAGAAGTCAAGATATTTCTCATAGAATTGGGGCCATCTGAAGGTCTCATGGTCGCAAGATTCTATCACCATGGTGAGTGTCACGACTAGAGGTTGATTGAGGAAATCAACGACATGGTTGGTACTTCTTGTATTATACTTGATGTTAAGGTGGAACTACTACAAGTATGTGGATCACTTATGATGGCGCTCATTCTACAATCTTCCTTGTTTCTGCATGAACTAGAACAGCTTATGACNGACAAACAGCTCACCAAGATGTAGATTCAACAAATGCTTTTCCCTCTCCCCCGGGAACTCAACGCAATGGATACCATTGCTTCCTAAGGAGGGAGGATTGATCCAGGTGGATATTGATGGCTACCCACCATTTCCAAATGGCTCAAAATAGTTTTCTGGCCATTTTGGTAATTTACTATTTTTAGCAGGTTTTAACTTCCGGGGCCATTTTGAGGGTCCAAATGAATGTTTTTCAATATAAAGGTTCTCAATTATATCCAAAGGCATAATTGAGCCCCAAAAATGAATCTCCTTGATAATACCTTTCCAGCGAGCTATCACATGCCTAAAACGGAGATCGTATGCAAAAGTTACGACCCCGGGAAGTTGATGTACTCACTTACCCAAACGGGGCCCACATGAATTTTGGCGCTTCATCTCCTAGGGTTAGGTTTTTGGATGTCTGAGACTTTTGGCATTCTTGTTTATTGTAAAAAGGACTCTAGAGCCTCATTTTAATCATCTTCTCATGGATGCGAGTACCCGACACATCTCTTCTCAGAGATAAGCTACCACCATTCTAGCGAGTCTTTAACTCTGTACTTTTACAGTCTTTGTACATTTATTTCATTAATATAAATCGTGTATTATTGTATATCTGTGATTCTTTTTTATATTTCCACTATATCTTTGTTATATTTTTGTCTCTCTTGCAATATCTCTGAATATTTCTATGTTATATCTCCGCTCTCATTTCGTGCCGAAAATAATCTGGATCAACCTAAAAGGGGTTGTGATCAATTGAGATATGTATGGATCTTTTTTAGTTCTGATAAACATAGGGAATAATCTCATCCCATGTGAGGGGGTTCTTGGAATTGTACATGCATAGGAGATTCACTATCATTCGATTGACAACCTCAATTTGACCATCCATCGGGAGGTGGAAGACATTGGATTTTGTGATCTTGTGTCCAATAGTGACCAGAGGATCAACCATAAGGTGTTGAGGAAATGAATGTCTTGATCTAAGATAATGGTATTTTGAATATACCCACACTTGTTTAAAGAATATCTTGGCAGTGGCCTCTATTGTGATGCTTTTCTTGTAGGTGGCCAAAATCGCCATCTTGGAAAACTGATCAACAACCACAAAAACACAATTATTTTCCTAATTACTAGATGGAAGGCCTGACATGTAGTCCATTGAGACGGATTACCAGGTCTTGTCATGAGTATGCAGAGGGGTGTACAGACCTTGTTTCTTAGTGTTCGGTTTTGAAATAGCACAAGAAGTGTAGGACTTGATATACTTGTTGACATCTTGTTGAAGTTTCGACCAATAGAAATTTTTTTGTAACACTGCCACTATTGTTTCTAAAACAAAGTGTCATGCCACCTGACTATAGTGGGCTTCCTAAATCATATTCGCTCTCTCTCTTGATGGAACATAGAGATGGCCCAGATGGAACAATATGCTATCCTAAAAATGGAAATTAGTGACAGTTGTGTTTGCACCCATCATCTAGTAAGTGGTGGAGAAGTCAAGATATTTCTCATAGAATTGGGGCCATCTGAAGGTCTCATGGTCGCAAGATTCTATCACCATGGTGAGTGTCACGACTAGAGGTTGATTGAGGAAATCAACGACATGGTTGGTACTTCTTGTATTATACTTGATGTTAAGGTGGAACTACTACAAGTATGTGGATCACTTATGATGGCGCTCATTCTACAATCTTCCTTGTTTCTGCATGAACTAGAACAGCTTATGACCAGTGTGGATGAATCTCTCCTTCCCAAGATTGTAATGCCTCCACTAGCAGTAGGCTTGCACAATCAAGTGCATTTATTTTTTATAAGTAGGGTACTTGCAAACGACATCTGATAGTTTGTCACTATGATAGGCCATGGGGTGGTCGTGCTAAGTGAGAACTACAACCACAACATAGTCTGAATCATCTATCTTGATCTCGAAGGGTTGTTGAAGGTCAGGAAATGAAAGAACTAGGGTTGATAACAAGTGTTCTGTCAATTCATCAAACAATTATTGTTGAGACAAGCCCCACACAAACTTTTCCTTACCACCACCCCTGGTTAATTAGTTGAGGGCCCATGCAATATGGGAGAATCCCAACACAAACCTATGATAGAAGTTGGTAAGGCCTAAGAATATTTGAAGATCAGTGAGCATGGTTGAGGATGGCCAGTCACGGATGACCTAGATATTGGTTAGATCCACATGCACACCGTGTTCATCAACATTGTATCCTAGGTATTGGACCATGTCCATAACGAAGGAGAATTTTTCCAAGTTTTCATATAGCTTGTTCTACCGCAGAGTGTGCAAAACCTATTGACTATGATGCAAGTGTTCCTCCCAAGTCTTGTTGTAGATGAAGATGTCATCCAGATACACCACCACAAAATAGTTTTCGAAAGGCCGAAAGATATCATCCATCATCCTCATGAAAGATGTTGGGGCATTTTTGAAACCAAAGGGCATAACCATCCATTCAAAAAGACCCGATTTTGACTTGAAGGAATTCTTTCATACATTTGTTTGTTCTATTGGGACCTGATGTTAGCCATAATTCGGACCAATCTTACTGAAGTATTTGTCCCTCTTGATTTGATAAAGGATATCATAGATTTGGGGAATTGGGTATCATTTCTTGATTGTGATTTTCTTTAGGTCCTGATAATCAATGTAAAGTCGTCATGTCCTATCTTTCTTCTACACAAACATGATTGGGCTTCTGCAAGGTGATGAGTTGGGTCGGATGTGCCCCTTTTGGACCAATTATTGGATATGACACTTGATCTCCTGATTTTCTAATAGAGAGTGGAGATATAATTTCCTAATGGGTAGCAGTGCATCAGGGGTCATATCGATGGAATGCTTGACCTGACAGTGAGGAGGTATCCCAGTAGGTGAGGAGAATATGTCTTTATACTCTTCTATGACCTTATCCACTTGATTCTGCCACGTGGAGAGGTCGGTCATAAAGGCCATGGATTTGGATGCAATCTTTTGCTCACATTGAGAGAGAATCATGAAGAAGACAAACTTCCCAGTATGAGAGATTACCTTCATGCATTGCTTGGAAGAGATCAGGGAAATGGAACTAGGTGGGACTATCTTGGGTATCCTATTCAATTTCATGTCAAAAGTAATAATAACACTGCGAGGCATGGACTCATATACAACATGATATTTCCATAAATAAGTTTGGCCCAAAATAACAACACAAACTTCAAGGGGAGAAACATCACACAATAATTCATCTTTGAAGGGCTTGATGTAATACGACAGGCAACACTGTTGGCCCTCCACCAAGTTTTGGGGAAACTTTTGTCAGTTTTGAAGTTTTTCCCCACTTTTGGACTTCGACATGTTGGTCAAATAAGGAGTGCCTAGGCAGAGCTAAGATCATGAATATCACCTATTTTGAGGGTTATGTGGACCCAGTAAGGGGTCCTATGGGTTTTGTAATGGGTTTATGGGATGTCGGACCATGGGTTTTCCCCATGTTTAGGCCTTATTATAAGATTTTGTAAAGTATAAATACAGAGTAATGTATTGTAGAAGAAAGTAGTGCTATGTGATAAGGAATGTATGTGGTCGAGGCTTTGTTCTCGACTGTGATTTTGTACAAGGTGACAAGTGTCGTGATAAGAGATTTTGGCTCTATGAATTTGACTTGTTTTTGGAAGGTAAAGAAGGAGGATATAGTGCTTAGTGCGCAGATATCCTATCTTATGAAAAGTTTGACTCTGTTTCTTAGTGCACAAGAGTGACTGGATGTAATATTTTGGTGAATAATAAAGAGGCAAAGTGTTTTGTGGATGTAGCCCCACCCTGGGGTGAACCATGTATATCTGGTGTCTCATGGTTTTGTTTGTGCAGTGTCATTTCTGTTATGCATTTTCTTAGTTCTTTGATTATGATGTGCAATAATTTTTATTTTTATTTTTTCTGAAGTACTTTACTTATGTTAAAGGGTAAATGAATGCTAGACTTAACTCACAGTGCTAAGTGCTAAGTACTCAGGGTGCATAATCACTTGTTGTTATTGTGCTTATCAGTCATTGATTATGCTCTGCGGTGTCAATTAGGTTAATAAACTAATGCATGTTCATTTCCTAAGAGTTCAAAAAATATTTTGCGAAGTGCTCTTATCACAAATNTATGTATGGATCTTTTTTAGTTCTGATAAACATAGGGAATAATCTCATCCCATGTGAGGGGGTTCTTGGAATTGTACATGCATAGGAGATTCACTATCATTCGATTGACAACCTCAATTTGACCATCCATCGGGAGGTGGAAGACATTGGATTTTGTGATCTTGTGTCCAATAGTGACCAGAGGATCAACCATAAGGTGTTGAGGAAATGAATGTCTTGATCTAAGATAATGGTATTTTGAATATACCCACACTTGTTTAAAGAATATCTTGGCAGTGGCCTCTATTGTGATGCTTTTCTTGTAGGTGGCCAAAATCGCCATCTTGGAAAACTGATCAACAACCACAAAAACACAATTATTTTCCTAATTACTAGATGGAAGGCCTGACATGTAGTCCATTGAGACGGATTACCAGGTCTTGTCATGAGTATGCAGAGGGGTGTACAGACCTTGTTTCTTAGTGTTCGGTTTTGAAATAGCACAAGAAGTGTAGGACTTGATATACTTGTTGACATCTTGTTGAAGTTTCGACCAATAGAAATTTTTTTGTAACACTGCCACTATTGTTTCTAAAACAAAGTGTCATGCCACCTGACTATAGTGGGCTTCCTAAATCATATTCGCTCTCTCTCTTGATGGAACATAGAGATGGCCCAGATGGAACAATATGCTATCCTAAAAATGGAAATTAGTGACAGTTGTGTTTGCACCCATCATCTAGTAAGTGGTGGAGAAGTCAAGATATTTCTCATAGAATTGGGGCCATCTGAAGGTCTCATGGTCGCAAGATTCTATCACCATGGTGAGTGTCACGACTAGAGGTTGATTGAGGAAATCAACGACATGGTTGGTACTTCTTGTATTATACTTGATGTTAAGGTGGAACTACTACAAGTATGTGGATCACTTATGATGGCGCTCATTCTACAATCTTCCTTGTTTCTGCATGAACTAGAACAGCTTATGACTAGTGTGGATGAATCTCTCCTTCCCGAGATTGTAATGCCTCCACTAGCAGTAGGCTTGCACAATCAAGTGCATTTATTTTTGATAATTAGGGTACTTGCAAACGACATCTGATAGTTTCTCACTATGATAGGCCATGGGGTGGTCGTGCTAAGTGAGAACTACAACCACAACATAGTCTGAAGCATCTATCTTGATCTCGAAGGGTTGTTGAAGGTCAAGAAATGAAAGAACTAGGGTTGATAACAAGTGTTACGTCAATTCATCAAACAATTATTGTTGAGACAAGCCCGACACAAACTTTTCCTTACCACCACCCCTGGTTACTTAGTTGAGGGCCCATGCAATATGGGAGAATCCCAACACAAACCTACGATAGAATTTGGTAAGGCCTAAGAATATCTGAAGATAAGTGAGAATGGTTGAGGATGGCCAGTCACGGATGACCTAGCTATTGGCTAGATCCACATGCACACCGTGTTCATCAACATTGTATCCTAGGTATTGGACCATGTCCATAACGAAGGATAATTTTTCCAAGTTTTCATATAGCTTGTGCTACCGCAGAGTGTGCAAAACCTATTGACTATGATGCAAGTGTTCCTCCCAAGTCTTGTTGTAGATGAAGATGTCATCCAGATACACCACCACAAAATAGTTGTCGAAAGGCCGAAAGATATCATCCATCATCCTCATGAAAGTTGTTGGGGCATTTTTGAAACCAAAGGGCATAACCATCCATTCAAAAAGACCTGATTTTGACTTGAAGGAAGTCTTCCATACATTTGTTTGTTCTATTGGGACCTGATGTTAGCCATAATTCGGATCAATCTTACTGAAGTATTTGTCCCTCTTGATTTGATAAAGGATATCATAGATTTGGGGAATTGGGTATCATTTCTTGATTGTGATTTTCTTTAGGGCCTGATAATCAATGTAAAGTCGTCATGTCCTATCTTTCTTCTACACAAACATGATTGGGCTTCTGCAAGGTGATGAGTTGGGTCGGATGTGCCCCTTTTGGACCAATTCTTGGATATGACACTTGATCTCCTGATTTTCTAATAGAGAGTGGAGATAGAATTTCCTAATGGGTAGCGGTGCATCAGGGGTCATATCGATGGAATGCTTGACCTGACAGTGAGGAGGTATCCCAGTAGGTGAGGAGAATATGTCTTTATACTCTTCTATGACCTTATCCACTTGATTCTGCCACGTGGAGAGGTCGGTCATAAAGGCCATGGATTTGGATGCAATCTTTTGCTCACATTGAGAGAGAATCATGAAGAAGACAAACTTCCCAGTATGAGAGATTACCTTCATGCATTGCTTGGAAGAGATCAGGGAAATGGAACTAGGTGGGACTATCTTGGGTATCCTATTCAATTTCATGTCAAAAGTAATAATAACACTGCGAGGCATGGACTCATATACAACATGATATTTCCATAAATAAGTTTGGCCCAAAATAACAACACAAACTTCAAGGGGAGAAACATCACACAATAATTCATCTTTGAAGGGCTTGATGTAATACGACAGGCAACACTGTTGGCCCTCCACCAAGTTTTGGGGAAACTTTTGTCAGTTTTGAAGTTTTTCCCCACTTTTGGACTTCGACATGTTGGTCAAATAAGGAGTGCCTAGGCAGAGCTAAGATCATGAATATCACCTATTTTGAGGGTTATGTGGACCCAGTAAGGGGTCCTATGGGTTTTGTAATGGGTTTATGGGATGTCGGACCATGGGTTTTCCCCATGTTTAGGCCTTATTATAAGATTTTGTAAAGTATAAATACAGAGTAATGTATTGTAGAAGAAAGTAGTGCTATGTGATAAGGAATGTATGTGGTCGAGGCTTTGTTCTCGACTGTGATTTTGTACAAGGTGACAAGTGTCGTGATAAGAGATTTTGGCTCTATGAATTTGACTTGTTTTTGGAAGGTAAAGAAGGAGGATATAGTGCTTAGTGCGCAGATATCCTATCTTATGAAAAGTTTGACTCTGTTTCTTAGTGCACAAGAGTGACTGGATGTAATATTTTGGTGAATAATAAAGAGGCAAAGTGTTTTGTGGATGTAGCCCCACCCTGGGGTGAACCATGTATATCTGGTGTCTCATGGTTTTGTTTGTGCAGTGTCATTTCTGTTATGCATTTTCTTAGTTCTTTGATTATGATGTGCAATAATTTTTATTTTTATTTTTTCTGAAGTACTTTACTTATGTTAAAGGGTAAATGAATGCTAGACTTAACTCACAGTGCTAAGTGCTAAGTACTCAGGGTGCATAATCACTTGTTGTTATTGTGCTTATCAGTCATTGATTATGCTCTGCGGTGTCAATTAGGTTAATAAACTAATGCATGTTCATTTCCTAAGAGTTCAAAAAATATTTTGCGAAGTGCTCTTATCACAAATCTGTGTCCCAACCTAGTTACAGACACCAGTGTGTTGTAACCCCCCCTTCTTCTACCTTAGGTGAGACCTTCACCTTCTTTGCAAGTGTTGCTGAAAGGGCCAATAGTCGGGGTTTTTTTGGTGCCTTGTTAAGTATTGAACCCTGGGTCTTCCCCTATGCCAAAAAATGGTTTCGTTGCCAAGACTTGAAAATGTGACTGTTGGAACTCAAGTAAAGAAAAATAAAATATTTGTGCATAGTTATGTTGTTGAAGTGCACAATACTCTACTTGACTTGTGAAGCTTTGTGCCAAGAAAGTAATTTGTTCTTAAGAAAACAGGTAATATTCTAGAAGAGGAAATCTTTGTGCTTTGGTAAGAGAAAGATAAGTGAAAAGTTTTGTTTTGAAAGCATGAATTTAAGTATGTTTAATAGATTTTTTCCTAGTCTGAAGGCTAGGGTGCATTTGAAAGAAAGAGTTGATTTGAGTAAATTTAATGGAAATGAAGAATGATATGTTAGTCTTATGCATAGAAAGAGTTTTTGGATTGATAAGTGGATGCAGAAACTTAGAAAGAATTTTTGCAAATTGCAGGTCCAACACTATGATCCTAGGGGAAGTGCACAGTACAAAAAATATTGGGGAACATTTAAGAGAGAAAGATGATTGAATTTGTGTTATAATTGCAGAAGGTCCGGACATCTTTCTAAATGATTCCCTGAGGTAGGCCCTATTAGTCTTTGTTGTAAGGTTGTTGGTCATAAGGTTGAGGATTGTCCAAGGATTATTGCTAAAGTTAAAGGGAGGGACATAAGACAAAAAAATTATGAAAAGAGTCAAGAGACTAAGGGTATGCTAGAAATTCATAAAGAGAAAAGGTCAGAGGAAGTTCAGACTATGTTATTACAGTTGGAAGAAACGATGGATGTTCATAAAGATGTTAGTTTACCAGAAATCCTGAAAGCAAAACAACGCATAAGTGCAAGAATAAAAGACTTTGACATAGACTGTATAGTCTTGGATGAAGAAACACAAGTGAATATTATGATAGAAGAAACTTGGGAAGTTTTGGGAAATCCTACTATGGTACCTTCTTTAGGAAGGGTAGGGTTTTTTAAGGGAAATATGATAACTTTATGTGGAAGAGTAACTATTGTACCTATTATTGTTCATGGAACATCGACTGAAAAATAGTTTGAAGTCATTAGGTTTGTTGAGGACATTGCCCCTTTCCCACTTTTGTTATGTTAGACTTGGATTGAGAAGGATCAAATCAGAAGGAAAGCGGAGGAAGAAGCTACAGAAAAGAAAAATCAAGAATTAAGGGATCTCATAGCTAGGAAAATAGACCAACTAAGAGAAGAATAGTAGGATAAGTCAAAGCAACAACGAAAAGTAACAATGCAGGAGGGACATAAAGAAAAAGAATTATCCATCAAGGTTGAAAGAATGAAAGAAGGCTTGAAGGACATATCTATCCAAGAGATAAGTGTGCCCACTCAGGAAGTATTAAGAAAAGGGATATTAACTTCAGAACCTTTGAGGGTACCTCAACCGTGCGAAGCCACTATGCTAGGGGAAGATAAGAATAAAAATGGAAAGAGGATTCCAGAAATAGTTAAAGAGACTCAGATAACAGGAAAGAAGGAAAGGAAGCTCAATAAAAAGAAGGCCAAGTTGGAAAAGCTACAAGAATTTAAGGAAACTAGATGGAAGACTTTGCAAACCAAAACCTCGCAAGAGGTAGGTTCGTAGGGTTTGAACCTCGCTGAAACAGTAGGTCTGCACATATTTGGACTTTGCCCTGGCGAAGTTATATAACCATTGGAGGCACCCTGATTGTTAGAATGACATTCCAGAACATTTAGGAAACTCTTTATGGGTTTATAGACTGCTTTTGGACGTTGAGACCACGCCATAATGGTTATATTTACATTAATGGAAGAATTTAACTCTAGTTCATGTCCGTTGAAATACACGCAGTGTCGCCCCGCTTATTTAACTCATCGATCGTGGTGTTGGAACCACTTTTTTATACCTGTGACTAACTGAGCTAAATCAATAACTGTCCAAGTGTCAAATTGTGTTGCCTTTCGTTAACTGAAAGTATACCCCGCCTATCTGTTTTTCTATCTATTTTTCGTTAAAAACTAGAATGTCGGGAAAACCCAACGACTTTGAGAAATCAGTCAAGAAATTTCTTAGGAAAATCATGTCAAACAGACCTATATCCAAAGGTATTCAACCATCATCAACTAGGGGACTGCAGGATTCCCCTTCGACCATACATCGTTCCACCCGCATCAACCCCGTAACTGAACAAAGAAGTAAGCACCATAGTGATCTGGATAACGTGAAGCAGATCTCGTCGATCATGCCTGAGTATATTCCTCCTCTGGCTGGCATCGTTAACCGCAAAAGTATCCCTCATGATTTTGAGTACTTTGTGTTCACTTCATACACTTTGAAAGGAATTCACATAGTAGGAAGTCAGTTAGGGAAGATCACGTTGTTGAAGCACAATGAGTTCAACTTAGGAGACCAGAAGAGCTACGCCACGCTAGCTTCTCACCCTTATTTAATGAAGACAACCGGAAGGAAACCTCACCTCATCCTGTAGCCATGGATCAAGGATTTTTCACAGTCAACCATATTAAACGTAATGAAGATTTCACATTTTGGCCGCCACCATCAGTTTAACACTTGCATTCAACTCCTTCTGTAGTGCTATCATGGCGGATATCGCTGGCTTGATAGAATAATTACTGTGGATCTCATGTTGATATACCGTATCACATGTTTAAGTATTAAGGGTCTTGACCCACATCAATTCTACCTAGGGAATACCTCAGACCATTCTTTGGCACAACACATCAAATAAGCCTATGGAGAGGTAGAAAAAGGGAAGCGAGGTTACAAGGTAGCCTCCATATAGGATGGCAAAGTGCAACTTGCTTGTCAACTCATAGATTGCAATATAGTGAGGAATAATTTCCCCACACAGGTCACCAAGTTCATGGTGGACCTCGCAGGAATGTGTGTGGAGGGCCTACAGATGAACTGGGTGAACTACCTCATCAACGAGTTAGAAAAAGATTGCGGTGAAGCCCAAGACTTAGGATATGATTTTCACTATAGTTGGTTGATCATCTTGATTTCATTTATGGCTTGGCAGATGACTAAAGGAGATACTTTCCTATATATTGAACCTACGGAGCCCTTGGCCACTCAATTTTCCACCCTGTGGTATACCAATGACATGACAAAGCAATTGCAGTCTAATGTCATGTTTCACAGATATTATCAGCAGTTGAAAGTCGCCATTAAATAATCCCCTTGTATGACGTCACATACCCTGCATCAGTACCAACTCCTAGTGAATCTTTTCACTGATCCCCACTTCATTTATGTCACCGTGCGAATAGATGAGCACCAGGAAAGATTGTAGTCATAATATAAGCTCATGGATGCAGATATGGAAAAGATTATAAAGGATTGGCCAAAAGAATTTATTGTACATGTCATCGATGCAGAGTTATCTGACATTGATACTGTAGGAAGCCCAATGGTTATGAGGGTTGAACATGTTAGATAGTATAGTGGGATGAAGAAGCAGAGGAAACACAAAGAGCAGATTGAATTCCAGGACACAGAGATTGATGAAGAGGAAGAAGAGGAAACCTCTGGAGATAGTGGGTCTAGATCACCAAGAGGAGGAGAAGACGAAGAAGAAGGACAAGGAGGATGATATGAAGGAGAATAAGAGCAAGGAGGAGGTGAATATACAACACCCTTCGCAGGAGATAGCACTCGATCACCTGAAGATCCCCCTATTGTGACAATGACCCCACAAAAGAAGAAAGTTACTTCGAAGAAACCTTTAGTAAGGAAGAAAATGCACCCCAATAAGGCACAGATGGAAGCCACTCTCACTGAAAACGACATTATTATGGTTCGAGGAGCTATGGAGGATGCCTCTAAATACATGTTTCATAAAATTTATGAAGAGAAACATGTGGAGTTGTATGAAAGGATTGAGAGGGAGTTGAAGGAAGCACAACAAATTGTTTGCTTGGTCCACGCATTTCCTACTACGTAATCTGCACCTTCCTCATTATAGACCATAGACTTAATGGAAAAACCAACTCTACAGGGTGAACCAAGGATTTGCATCACCCTCCCCAAATATAGCATCAAGTTCCCCACCCCTTCATCACTATAGGATATCCCCAACTTGGATGTTGAGGTTAACCTTAAAGGAATACCTCCAAAATAGGTCAAAGTATTGGAGGCAGGTTTGAAGGAATACAGAAGATAACAAAGAGAAATGATCGCTGAAAGAGCATCCCATCTAATAAGTCTTGCTAATGCAAAAGAAGCTCGGTTCCAGAGAGCTTGGGAAGAGAAGGAGAAGGATACAAAATCCTTGAAAAAGGAGAAAATTGAAGTCTTAGTACAGTTATGAGCAGTGCGGGACAGTGTAGCTACCTATGAAAGTGAGAAAGAAGAGATTCACGAGGAAAAGAAAGCTGGCGAAGCCCATCTACAGAAGGAAAAAGACCAGCTTCTCGTAGAGAAAGCCCTGGTCAAAGAAGCAGTAAGAAAAGTGTGTCGCTTTGTGCCAGGCTTGGTACAAGAGGAGCAAGATCTTATCGAATATCAAGTAGAAAATCTCACAGAGACCCTCAAGCAGTTTCAGGCTAGGATAGTTGAACTAGAGGCCCGAACAATGTCGAGCACCCCGCAGGAGGTGCGTGACTAGAGGGAGAAGTCCTCCAAAAACACAGTAGCAAGTATAAAATCCCTCGCCTCAACATGTAAACAGTTTAGTGACAGAAGAACCCAAATATATGAACACCTCTCCAAGGATCCAGAGTTAAAGAAGCTAGAGGCTCAGTTACAAAAGGCACAGAAGCAAGCATTTTCATTACAAGGGTAGATGAATATGCTCACCGCAGTGGAAAGGATGAAGAGATCCCAGGAGAAACGCATAGTAAAGAAGCAAACCACTTCCCTCCAGGGTAAGGTGATAGAAGTAACACAAAAGTTACAACCTATGCAGTATGAATCTTTCATGGTGTTTGAGGAGATCGATGGCCAGGGTTAACAGTTAGATCAAGTAGTTGCAGCAGTAGAACAACTCCTGGAATGGCCTGTTACAGAGGAGACAATTGAGGATATCAATTTGCAGGAGGCTTAGAAGAGGTAGAAAGTCAAGGAAACTTGATTTAATCTCGAGGATTTTGAAGCAGCATTGTCCAGACTTGAGTGACTTGGGATGAGTCGCATGTGAGTGTTGGGGGTCTTTTGGTCCTCAACCAAGTTTTGGGGAAATCTTGGTCAGTTTTGAAGTTTTTCCCCACTTTTGGAATTCAACACATTGGTCGAAGTAGGATCTCCCAAGAGGAGGTGAGATCGTGGATCTCACCTATTTTGAGGGTTATGTGGACCCAGTAAGGGGTCCTCGAGTTTTGTAACGGGTTTATGGGATGTCTTCCCATGGGTTTTCCCCATTTTTAGGCCTTATTGTAAGATTTTGTAAAGTATAAATAAAGAGGAATGTATTGTAGAAGCAAGTAGTGCTATGTGTGAAGGAATGTATGTGGTCGAGGCTTTGTGCTCGACTGTGATTTTGTAGAAGGTGTTAAGTGTCATGATAAGATATTTTTTCTCTGTGCATTTAACCTATTTTTGGAAGGTAAAGAAGGAGGATCTAGTGCTTAGTGCACATATCTCATGTCTTGTGTGAAGTTCGAATCTGTGTCTTAGTGCATAGGAGTGACTGGATGTAA
>JZKD02S2373203.1:0-30154 GCA_000966675.3 Picea glauca
ATTCTTCTCGGTAGTCAACTTCTACCTCTTCATATTCTTCTTTGACCTCTTCATATTCCTCTTTAGAGTCTTCTTTATCAAAGTAAAACTCTTTCTGTCTCACTGTCACTAGCTTCATCTTCATCTGATGATGAGATGTCTTCTTTGGTGCATAAACTTTTCTTGAAAGCTTTCTTTGTGGTTATTTTGCCTTTATATGTTGGTTTGCTATTTGAGTAACCTTCAATGTTTCTTTTTTTATTATGAGGACATTTGTTAGCAAAATGACCAATACCATCACAATTAAAAAAATTTAAAAGAAGCTTACCTCTATACCTACCATTGGTTCCCTTGTTCAATCTTATGACAAAGTTGGCCACTTCTTCATCATCTTCCGAGATGTCACTGTTGCTGCTATGTTATTTTTCTTTTTTCTTTCCCTTTTGTTTTTACCTTTTGGATGATTTGAAAGCTGCTTCTTTTATATATGGATTTTCTTGTTCAGTTCTCATTTCATATGCTCTGAAGATTCCATGTAGTTCGTCCATGCTTATTGAGTTTAGATCTGCTCTTTCTTCTAGTGATGATATCTTAGGGTCAAATCTCATAGGAAGAGATCTTAGTACTTTTTGAACAATTACAGATTCTTTGATTTCTTCTCCAAATATTATGATTGCATTTACTGTTTCATCAACACGTAAAAAGTAAGCTTCAATATTCTCATCTTCCTTCATCTTAAGTTGTTCGAACTGACCTTTGTAAGTTTGAACCTTTGCTGCTTTGACTTTTGAATCTCCTTCATAAATATTTTGAAGTGTGTCCCAAATATCTTTAGCGGATTTACAATGTGAAACTTTGGTGAATACCGTTTCACTGAGACCATTAGAAGTGCATTTGTGGATTTGGAATTATTCTGACCGAGTTTCACCGCTTTGTCATTTGTTGGAAGATCTGTTGGTACTGTGTATCCATCTACAATTGATTGTCAAATTTCAAATCCTTGTGCCTATATATATGTCTTCATCCTTATGCTCCAAAATGCATACTTCTGTCCATGAAACTGTGATATTCCATTTTTATACAAGTTGTTGCTCTCTTTTAGCACTAGGAATCACCCTCAGATTACATAGAAGGTAAGCCTAGTACCCACCAGGTTATATATAAATGTAAATGAGTTTAAAGAGGTCAAATGGATAAGAATCAAGATAATAATGTTCTAACTCAGAAATCTGGGCTAACATGCACATGCAATTGAGGTCTTGATTAACTTCATCCAGTAAGTGCGAGTAAAGGTGAATAAAGGGAAGAATTTGGTGAGGAAAATGTAGAGGTCTGCTATGGACATCAGGTCTTCAAGCAGCCTAAGGAAGAAAAACTCAAACATAAGATCTTCTTGAATTCAAAGTTTAAGGAAACTGAAGAACATCATAATAATACTATAATCAAACATTCATCATAATATCACTACAACAATCCATGTGAATCGTTCAAGCATGAATACGTCAATAACATGGGAAAATAAGCTAGATTAAGAAAGACGACTTATATTAATCATGGAGTCTCAAATCGAGTACATAACCAGTTAACCAGTAGCTTCATCAAAATATTACAAAATAAGGGAGCCTAGCTCAACCATTCGAACCTACTAAAGCATTTAGACTATCTATTTATAACAAAAGGGAAGGAAACAACTGGAGGTGCGAGCTGGTCTTCCTCCCATGAAAATCTCCAAATAGTTATTTCCTCTAACGACTAAGCTAACAACTGAGCTATAGAAAAGGAAAATGTTGGCTATTGATCCAACCAACTTTGAACTGACTTGATCCTATTTGATGCACATTTCCCTGCATGCCAAGTGTCCTTCAGAGGCTTGAAAACCGTCATCATACTACTTGCTACCATATCTGCCTTTCTCCACATCATAATCCATTCACAAAGATGATAATTCGATCCCCTTGATTCTTGGTACCTATTGGTAGCGTATTTTAGTAGTGAGATCTTGTAGCGTCCCCACCAAATTCCCTGTAATTCCATAGTGCGACCTCCAAAAATAGGCATGCCAAAATGGGTAGCACACTGTGCATACAGGAGATAAAGCTTGCTTGGGCACTCAAAAATTGGGAGCATGGCGAGTAGATGTATTGAGACTGATAACTAGGTGACGGTGACTGCAATTTTGATTGGAAAAAACTGATAGGAAAGTGCGAGGGAAAAGACCTCCTCTAATTATGTAGGCACGATCGCTACCCAAACTACAAGCGATAATTACTCCTTGAAATTTACATACATATGAGGGAAACCATGGAATACCTAGAGAATGATGATAACTTGGATTTTCAGTGAAATTTTGGGAGAGTATCACGAGAAACTCGACCCCCGAATCCACCTCAGTATTTGATCTTGTAGTGCCGCTGCCAACTGGTCCAAATTGGTAATTTTTGCAGTGCAAAGTTTTGAACTTTCAAAATTCAAAAAACGTTAGGAAGCTCATAAAGACATGTCAAGTCAAATTGGTTGTGGGGTGAGTCGAACTTAGTGTCAAGTCAAATTGGTCGTGGGGTGAGTCGAACTTAGTGTCAAGTCATGAAGGGGACCAAAACATAAGTCATGAAAATGAACCCAGGCCAAAATTTTATGTAAGGATCAAAATTTGAGTCATGACTTAAACCTTTATTTATCAAAGTCACCTAAGTAAATTACACATTTAAGAGACAAATCAAAATCAAAAAATACAAAGGCTTAGAAAAATCAAAACTAAAGGCTAAAGACCCAAAACATCTTAGTGTGATAACATTGGCTCCACAGGGGATGGAATGCTCCCTGCGAGCTGCCAAGAACAAGTAGTTTCAGTGCCTTATCCCAGGGCTATGGGGTCGGTAATTAAAACAAAAATAAAATAAAGATGATATTTACAATGGCATGGAAAGCCACTCATGGCTCAAGCAAAGTACTTTTTCAAAAAATGCCCATTTACAGGGCCACCAAAAACTTCTTCATACTCCAAATTCTGCAACTTGTAAGTATTATTCGAGAATACCTCAGAAATTTTGAAGGGACCGATCCATAAGGCTTCAAAATTACTGTGCTTTCCTTTGTATTGTTTTTGTGCATCCCACTTGAGCACCAAGTCTCCCAACTAAAAATCCTCTTTATTCACCTTCTTGTCGAAATCCTACTTGATCTTCTGTTGATGGTCATGTGCTTTATCCAGAAGCTGCTCCCGAGTCTACTGCACTTCTACTAGCTACACTATTCTTCTGATCATATCATACGACTCTCCTTGGTAGTCTTGGAATAATTTCACCACCGGCAAGGCAATCTGGGAAGGAAAGATGGCCTCAACTCCATACACAAGCTGGAAAGGAGAAAGACTAAGGGATTTCTTTGTTGTCACTCTGTCAGCCCACAAAGAAAATTTGAACTTTGAATCCCATGCTTTCTTATTTTCCTCTAGCATTATTTTGATGATCTTTATAAGGATTTTGTTATAGGACTCTACCAATACATTTCCTTGGGGATAGTAAGGAGTAGAGTGAATTAATGTGATTCCAAACTGTTCACAGAATTGGATCAATGGTTTAGCCTTGAAAGATGCCGCATTATTAGTGACAATTCTGTTCGAACAATCAAACCTTGCCATAATATCCTACAGAAAGCCAATAATCATCTTGTGGGATAACTTCTATCCACTTAGTAAAGTAATCCATGGTAGTCAAGATTTGTTGGATCATGTTGTCATTGATGCTAATGGTTTGATTGATTGATGTCAAATGATTGATTGATGCCAAAGGATTGATTGATTGATGATTGNCTTGAAATTTACATACATATGAGGGAAACCATGGAATACCTAGAGAATGATGATAACTTGGATTTTCAGCGAAATTTTGGGAGAGTATCACGAGCAACTCGACCCCCGAATCCACCTCAGTATTTGATCTTGTAGTGCCGCTGCCAACTGGTCCAAATTGGTATTTTTTGCAGTGCAGAGTTTTGAACTTTCAAAATTCAAAAAACGTTAGGAAGCTCATAAAGACATGTCAAGTCAAATTGGTTGTGGGGTGAGTTGAACTTAGTGTCAAGTCAAATTGGTCATGGGGTGAGTCGAACTTAGTGTCAAGTCATGAAGGGGACCAAAACATAAGTCATGAAAATGAACCTAGGCCAAAAGTTTATGTAAGGATCAAAATTTGAGTCATGACTTAAACCTTTATTTATCAAAGTCACCTAAGTAAATTACACATTTAAGAGACAAATCAAAATAAAAAAATACAAAGGCTTAGAAAAATCAAAACTAAAGGCTAAAGACCCAAGGCAACTTAGTGTGATAACATTGGCTCCACAGGGGATGGAATGCTCCCTGCGAGCTGCCAAGAACAAGTAGTTTCAGTGCCTTATCCCAGGGCTACGGGGTCGGTTATTAAAACAAAAATAAAAGAAAGATGATATTTACAATGGCATGGAAAGCCACTCATGGCTCAAGCAAAGTACTTTTTCAAAAAATGCCCATTGACAGGGCCACCAAAAACTTCTTCATACTCCAAATTCTGCAACTTGTAAGTATTATTCGAGAATACCTCAGAAATTTTGAAGGGACCGATCCATAAGGCTTCAAAATTACTGTGCTTTCCTTTGTATTGTTTTTGTGCATCCCACTTGAGCACCAAGTCTCCCAACTAAAAATCCTCTTTATTCACCTTCTTGTCGAAATCCTACTTGATCTTCTGTTGATGGTCATGTGCTTTATCCAGAAGCTGCTCCCGAGTCTACTGCACTTCTACTAGCTACACTATTCTTCTGATCATATCATACGACTCTCCTTGGTAGTCTTGGAATAATTTCACCACCGGCAAGGCAATCTGGGAAGGAAAGATGGCCTCAACTCCATACACAAGCTGGAAAGGAGAAAGACTAAGGGATTTCTTTGTTGTCACTCTGTCAGCCCACAAAGAAAATTTGAACTTTGAATCCCATGCTTTCTTATTTTCCTCTAGCATTATTTTGATGATCTTTATAAGGATTTTGTTATAGGACTCTACCAATACATTTCCTTGGGGATAGTAAGGAGTAGAGTGAATTAATGTGATTCCAAACTGTTCACAGAATTGGATCAATGGTTTAGCCTTGAAAGATGCCGCATTATTAGTGACAATTCTGTTCGAACAATCAAACCTTGCCATAATATCCTACAGAAAGCCAATAATCATCTTGTGGGATAACTTCTATCCACTTAGTAAAGTAATCCATGGTAGTCAAGATTTGTTGGATCATGTTGTCATTGATGCTAATGGTTTGATTGATTGATGTCAAATGATTGATTGATGCCAAAGGATTGATTGATTGATGATTGNGATAGAAATGGTCTCTTGTAGATCATCCTTTTTTGTGGATCAATGGAGAGCTTATTGTGAGAATATCTTTTGGAGTATTGGTGGAGAGCTTCTTGAGCATTTTTGGTGTGAAACAATTGAGAATATTGAATATATATAGGTGAATGAGGTAACCAAAGGATATATAAGATGAATTTCAGAGGGAAGGTGAAGAAAAGAGGGCCTAAATTCAAGGGAGGATAAATGATTTTCATGATGCTTTCTAAGGTATGTTATTTACAGGTCATCTCACCATTTTCGTAATAATTTTTTTTCTATAATGATTCAGATCGTGATATTGATATGAAATTGATGAAACATATCCAAGTATATGTGGTGAAAAATTGATCTTGTGGGTCGTTGTATTTTTGGAGACACACTCCACGGAAAATAGGGTTTGTGGCTAGTCCTGAAACTAGTCTAAGACAAATGTTTCTTGTAAAAACATCATAACATCTTCATAACTGATCCAAATTTAGTGAGACCAATTTTGTTGGTTAGATTACAGTCTGTAGTATGATGTGTAACATTTTCAGGTCGATTCAACAAATATTCTGTGCGGGGCACACTCTACAAGGTCTCTCTCTAGAATAAGCCAGAATTCAACAAGGTATGCCATTTTTGCTATAACTCCTTTTATGAGAGGTTCCAAGTAGTGAAAACTGGAGGAATTGCATTAAACACACCGAATAACATTGTGTATCAGTTTTAGATATTTATTCATTACATGTACAAATTTATGATTATTTCAAGTTAGGGTTGTTGACTAATCCAAAACTAGTCATGGTTGAGACAAGCAGTTGATGAGTTGGCACATACATGAGGNGATAGAAATGGTCTCTTGTAGATCATCCTTTTTTGTGGATCAATGGAGAGCTTATTGTGAGAATATCTTTTGGAGTATTGGTGGAGAGCTTCTTGAGCATTTTTGGTGTGAAACACTTGAGAATATTGAATATATATAGGTGAATGAGGTAACCAAATGATATATAAGATGAATTTCAGAGGGAAGGTGAAGAAAAGAGGGCCAAAATTCAAGGGAGGATAAATGATTTTCATGATGCTTTCTAAGGTATGTTATTTACAGGTCATCTCACCATTTTCGTAATAATTTTTTTTTCTATAATGATTCAGATTGTGAGATTTATATGACATTGATGAAACATATCCAAGTATATGTGGTAAAAAATTGATCTTGTGGGTCGTTGTATTTTTGGAGACACACTCCACGGAAAATAGGGTTTGTGGCTAGTCCTGAAACTAGTATAAGAAAAATGTTTCTTGTAAAAACATCATAACATCTTCATAACTGATCCAAATTTAGTGAGACCAATTGTGTTGGTTAGATTACAGTCTTTAGTATGATGTGTAACATTTTCAGATCTATTCAACAAATATTCTGTGCGGGGCACACTCTACAAGGTCTCTCTCTAGAATAAGCCAAAATTCAACAAGGTATGCCATTTTTTCTATAACTCCTTTTCTGAGAAGTTCCAAGTAGTGAAAACTGGAGGAATTGCATTAAACACACCGAATAACATTGTGTATAAGTTTTATATATTTATTCATTACATGTACAAAGTTATGATTATTTCAAGTTAGGGTTGTTGACTAATCCAAAACTAGTCATGGTTGAGACAAGCAGTTGANCATCTTGTGTTCCTTGTGGAGATGATTTGTTGATGATATATTGCTGATATATGTTGCTGATATGTATTCACATATAACTGATTATTAATGAAAACAATGAGTAATGAGTAAATTTCGAATGCTAACTAATGAGTTTTGTGTAAGAGAGAAGTTTTGGGAAAAAGATCCCCACACTCATTCACCCCCCCTCTAAGTGTGTTAGGTGTGTCCAACAATTGGTATCAGAGAGGGCCTTCACTACAAGCCTTAAAAAGATTGAAGGAGATCCATAGACACAAAAATGGATGATGAAGTTCCAATCCTTGATGAGGAAAACTATTCTACTTGGAGAATAGAGATGAGATTACATTTGAAGACAATGGGAGCAACAATTTGGAAGGCATCCATTGGTGGATCAATTCCTTTGAATAAAAACCATCAATAATGGACATCCTAGATGCACCTGCCCCCTTCTGTAATATATGATCCATCATGGGCAAGGGGTAATTATCCTTTTTAGAGATTCTGTTCAGATTCCAGAAATCAACTCAAATTCTGATTTCTCCATTCTTTTTTCTCACTAGGACCAAGTGGCCACCCATTCAAAATACCTGAAAGGAATAATAATTTTAGCATCTAAAATCTTTTTTACCTATTTTTCCATCATAGGTAGCAACATAGGATTTATTTGTCTCAAATTTTGCCTGAAAGGTTTGGTCTCTTCTTTAAATGGGATCTTGTGCTATATAATGCTTGTATCATATGTTTTGAGATCTTCATAAGTCCAAGCAAACACATCAACAAATTATTTTAACAACTCAACATATTCATCCCTATGCTCCCTTGACATGATGCTTGACAACTTGACATATTTTGGATCCTTTTTTGTACCCACATTGCACTCAGTTACATCAACATCATCAACTGACCCTTTTCCCTTCACTGCCACATCATTTCTGTCAAATAATATTTCCAAAGGAACTAGTCCTTTTGGAATGTGGTTTCTAGGCAACTAGACAATATAATTATTAGCAATTTTGTTTAGAAAAACATCAGCATGAGGATTATTTTCAGAGTCATGATCTTGATCAATTTGTAATGCATAAAACACATCAATAGTCTCAAGGAATTTTTTGATCTCAAGATCATCTTCAAACACCTTCCAATGCTTCACATTGTCAGGTATAAAGGGTCTGTATTTGACTTCTACATCATACTTGAGTGTAGGTGGAAAGGGAACTCTAAAATTGCTTGTTGATACAACCAAAGAATCAACCATGATATTTTCTTCTCTTGGAATAAATGAAATGTTGAAAGCTAAGAAAAAACTATCAACTAAGTCCCACACTTCATTTCTATAAGATCTAAGCCTAGGGTGCTTAGTTTGATAAAGATTTTTGATCCGATGAAAAATCAATTTAACATCTTATAGCTCTTCAATCCCCATGTCCTTTGCAACCCTTAAACCCAATATAAGGGCTTCATACTCTGCCACATTATTTGTGGTTTCAAATTCTAGCTTGTAGGACAAAGATACAGTCTCTTGAGCAGGTGAAACAAAGACCACTCCAACACCAACACCTTCCCTAGAAGATGCTCCATCAAAGAAAATCTTCCAAACATAGGTGGTTGGAGGAGAAGCTTCACAAAAGGTAACAAACTATTTTCTGATTTCAAGGGGGGGTTTCAGGAGCACCAATGAGCTACAAGATGCTGAATCCCAAATCAATATCAAGTGAAAAATTATGATGATTTGTGGGGTTTGCTTCGTCACCAATAATGTAGGCCAACTGAGCTTCCCTATAAAGTCTTCTATGCTCCCCTCCAAACACATGAATGGTAGCATATGAGAGGTCCATATGCAAGGTTTCCCTAAGTCTTTTTATCCAAGATCTTGACAAGAGCATGAAAAACTTGGGGGGGACATCATCCACCATGATATCCATGACTACACTTTTCATGGGTAGTTGAAATAAGGTCACAACCAGATCTTTAATGACCCCAAGACACTTCACCTTTCTAGAGTCAAAAGAATATAAGTCATGGTAGGTCTCTGTGGTTTCTAATCCAAGTTCATCCATAACAATTTTGGGCATGAGATTGTGGGATGCCCCTAAGTCCATAAAACAATTATGCAACACCTTATCATGTATGTTCAGTGATGTATAGAATGGAGGGGATGAATCATATCTATATTCTATCAAAGGTCCTAAGATGACTGTTGGATTTTCATCTTGCAGATTTACTGAATCAGTGGTATTTGGAGAAGATTCGGGCTGTAATATTTTGGAGAGATATTTTTTAAATTCTTCATTTTTTATCAATTCCAAAAAAGGTACATGGATCTTGATTTTTTTGATCTCACTCTCAAATCTGAAGGAAGGTGAAGATTTCAGGATCTCTTTGGCTTCTGGGGTAGGATTTCTGATCAAAACTTGGGGGATTTGAGTATCTTTTTCTTTGTTGCCAACTTCCTCAACCTTGGCAGGATTTTCTTTTTGGGTAGGCTGATCAGAAGCATCAGTCTTTTCCTCATTCTTTTTGGATATTAGATTATATCTATTAGGAATTTCTTTTACTTTCTCTCCATTACTTAACTCATTTATTTGAATATCCATCAAGGATTGATCATATGCAGATTGAGTCAAGTGAGGGGACGGGGATGTATCACCTAAGTAATGAATCTTAGGATCAACTTCTTCCTTGTCTCCTTCTTCATCAACAACAAGGTTGTTTTGTAAAGGAGTTTGTACTTTTTGATCATCCCTATCTCTGTTTCTAGGATCTCTTGGAAGGATCTAAGGAGCATTATTGGGTCTCCTGAAGTTACCTCTGTTATAAACATTTTGAGTATTTCTATAGGTCTGTTTTCCTTCAAGTTTTAACTTCTCTATCTCAGCATAAAGGGATTTTACTAATTTGGTAAGTTCATCAACTTGAGGATGGACCATAGGGGAATCAGAGGTTGAAGCTTCAGTTTTGTTTTTTCTCCTGTCTCTATCATATTTTCCCCTAAGTTTTTCAGGTGCCACTATGTTAGATTCTACCTCCAAGGTTACATATTGCATATGAGCTAAGGAGGTTGATATTCTTTCTATTAGTAGAAGGAAAAACTCAGGGTCAAAAGCACTGACATAGGTGATTTTTGCAAAGGTTTTTGTAGGATTTATCTCAGCAGGGATATTATTGTACATTTTTTTGAATTTTTAGAGAAGTCAGAGATATAATCTCCCTCTTTCCTCTTTAGGGATCCAAATTCTGTGATATAATACAAAAAGTCCTTTTTATCCCCCTAGTGCCTCAAAAAGGCATCATCTAATGCCTCAATCCTAGTAATGGATCTAGGGGCCAAACCTCTAAACCACTTCCTAGCCTCACCAAAGAGGCTTTGGACAAATACTCTCATCCACACATCTTCATTTTCATTTTTTTTATTGTTTGCATATCTGTAGAAGGCAACAAGATGCTCTTCAACAATTATATCTTCTTCTCCTGTGAATTTGGGCATGTATTTTAGATAATCTCCAGCAGGGAGAGAATTCATTGGTAGAGGTAGGACAATAGGGGAACTTCTTGCAACCACTATGGAATCCATCCTATTTCCAAGAGGGTTAGTGCCTGCCATTGGATTTTGGACTCTAGGTGAACAAGGAGGAGAAGGAAACTTGAATGTGTGCAACTTAGGAGAAAAAGGGATGTATAAAGGGGGAATTTTAATTTTCACAACAAAGGGTTGAGTCTTGGAAGAAGATGGTACAAGCTGTAAAGGGGATGAGGTTTCCTCTTCTTTTGCTACAAAAAATTTGAGAGGAGGAGGAGTAGCAAGGGCTAAGGTAGGAAAATATTCAACAAGTCTGTACCACTTTTCAATGTTAGGGAAATTTTTGAAATCAAGATTCTTAGATACTTCAGCAGAAGGAAATGAAATATTTCTTGATATAACAACTGGAGTATTAAGAGTGGAATTAGGAAACTGACAAGAAGCACTTGTTGCAGCAACAAAAAAACTTTCTTGAGGAGATTTTCCCTTCTTGATTATCTTCTTTGGGTCAGCCTCAGGTGGAACCAAAGGTAGTTTTGGATTTGATCTCGTGTGTTTTCCTTTGGGAGAGAGATTTGAATCAATGGAGTCGCCATGTGCAAGCTGCAATCTTCAAAGTACTAAGTTCCAATGCACCTTCGGAACTAGTAAGCTTTTGTCGTTCAATCCCAGGGAAATGTTTTCAATTTGTTCTCTGACAACGTTGCCAAGAATGTTAGCACTAGGAATCACCCTCAGATTGCATAGAAGTAAGCCCAATACCCATCATGTTATGTATAAATGTAAATGAGTTTAAAGAGGTCAAATGGATAAGACTCAAGATAATAATGTTCTAACTTAGAAATCTGGGCTAGCATGCACATGYAATTGAGGTCTTGATTAACTTCAGCCAGTAAGTGGGAGTAAAKGTGAATAGAGGGAACATTTTGGTGAGGAAAATGTAGAGGTCTRCTATGGACATCAGGTCTTCAAGCAGCCTAAGGAAGAAAAACTCAAACACAAGATCTTCTTGAATTCAAAGTTTAAGRAAACTRAAGAACATCATAATAATACTATAATCAAACATTCATCATAATATCACTACAACAATCCATGTGAATCATTCAAGCATGAATACTTCAATAACAGGGGAAAATAAGTTGGAGTAAGAAAGATGACTTATATTAATCATGAAGTCTCAAATCAAGTACATAACCAATAACTAGTAACCAATATCTTCATCAAAATATTACAAAATAAGGGAGCCTAGATTAACCATTCGAACCTACTAAATCATTTATACTATCTATTTATAACAAAAGGGAAGGCAACAACTGGAGGTGCGAGCTGGTCTTCCTCCCATGAAAATCTCCAAATAGTTATTTACTCTAACAACTAAGCTAACAATTGAGCTATAAAAAAGGAAAATGTTGGCCACTGATCCAACCAACTTTGAACTATCTTGATCCTCTTTGATGCACATTCCCCTGCATGCCAAGTGTCCTTTAGAGGCTTGAAAACCATAATCATGCTGCCAACTACCATCTCTTCCTTTCTCCACATCATCATCCATTAAAAAATATGATAATTTGATCCCCTTGATTCCCAGTACTTGTTGGTAGCGTCTTTCGGTAGCGAGATTTTGTAGCGTCCCCACAAAATTCTCTGTAATTCCGTAGTGCGACCTCCAAAAATAGGCATGCCAAAATGGGTAGCACATTGTGCATACAAGAGATAAAGCTTTCTTGGGCACTCATAAATCGGGAGCATGGCAAGTAGATATCTTGAGACTGATAACCAGATGATGATGACTACAGGTTTGAGTGGAAAAAACTGATAGGAAAGTGTGAGGGAAAAGACCTCCTCCAATTATGCAGGCACGATTGCTACCCAAAATCCAAGCGATAATTACTCCCTGAAATTTATATGCAGATGAGGGAAACCATGGAATACCTGGAGAATGATGATAACTCAGAGTTTCAATGAAATTTTAGGAGACTAGCATGAGCAACTCGACCCCCGAATCCACCTCAACATATGATCATGTAGCGCCACTGCCAGCTGGTCCGAACTGGTAGGTTTTGTAGCGCAAAGTTTTGAAATTTCAAAATTCAAAAACCGTTAGCAAGCTCATAAATACTGAAACATCGAAGGCATATTTTAACTAACCAGGGTGCTGAAAACAAGGAAGAAATGACATCAGTTCAATACTAACAAATCATGTTAAAATATGAAGGACAGGGAGTGTGCTACAAAAATTCCTAGTGAGTTGGCAACGCTCCCTTTCAAAAAATGATTTGACTAGTAAGCATGGGACAAGGGCACAACATGTCAAGACTACAGAGGCATGAGTGAGGAGGGTGACATGTCAAGTCAAATTGGTCATGGGGTGAGTCGAACTTAATGTTAAGTCATGAAGGGGACCAAAACATAAGTCATGAAAATGAACCTAGGCCAAAAGTTTATGCAAGGATCACAAATTTGAGTCATGACTTAAACCTTTATTTATCAAAGTCACCTAAGTAAATCACACATTTAAGAGACAAATCAAAACTAAAAAAATTAAAGGCTTAGAAAAATAAAAAATAAGGGCCAAAGACCCAAGGCAACTTAGTGTGATAACACTCTCCATGATCTACCTTTCAGTGGTTAAATTGGATTCTGAAGGAACTTGCTTTGATACCAATTATTGGATTACTGAGATGGGGGGTGAATCAATAATAGAGAAATTTAATACTTTTTATCCAAAAATACAAGTGTTATATCAATGTATCATTATCATCCAATAGTTATAGACTAAATAAACAGTGAAAAAATGAACAATCACACACATACACAGTACACCAGTGTTTTTACATGGAAACCCAAAGAGGGAGAAAACCACATAATTCTTTTTCTTATATGTGTTGAAGAATTACATTCATTGGAAGCACCAACTTCCTTTGTTTTCCAGCTGCAAATGGAAGGAGGCTCCAACCCCCTAGTTTCTCAAGCTACAACCCGAGGGAATATCCAAATCCCCAATTCTCTAGCTACAACCAGAAGGAGGCTACAACCCCCTATGTTCTCCATCTACAACCGGAAGGTGGCTACAACCACCTATCCTTGCCCCGTCCAACCACCCTNATACCTCAAACAAGATGTGCCATATCTCTCATAAATAGACCCCAACCATGTTGTTGCCGTGATTTTTCTACCGCACTTTTTCTTCCACGATTTTTCTGCTGCAATTTTTCTTTCGCGATTTTTTTTCCGCACTTTTTCTTTCGTGATTTTGTTGTCACACTTTTTCTGCCACACTTTTTTTGCCGCAGTTTTCCTGCCACATTTTTTTTGCCACACTTTTTTCCGCCGCACTTTTCTTGCCACACTTTTTCTGCTGCAATTTTTCTCTATCAATAATACCTGCCCAAATAACCTTTCACAAAATTGATATTCAATGATATTCAAGTGTGATTAAAATGAGAGAGTCTTGCCTCTTATTTATACTTTCATGTAGCTTCCTCAAGGGGTTACCTTTTAACCATCTTTACCCACTTTCCTTATTTTAGGGTTAACCCACTTCTAACCACTTGTCCACTTAGTAATTTCTCCATTAACTTTGTTATTTAAATAATTTTTTTTGTATCCACTTTGACTTATAGTACACTCATCACTTCATTTTATTATTTACCTTCTAAAATCTCTTAAACCACTTTCCTTATTTTATGGAGTTCTCCATTAAATTTATTATTTAAATAATTTCTTTTGCATCCTCTTTGACTTATAGTACACTCATCACTTCACTTTATTATTTAAATAATTTCTTCTTTGCAAACACTTACGAGGGTTCTCCAACTTCACATGGACATTACTCTCTAACTGTGAGGAGTTATGTGACGTTCCACATACCACCATAAATGGCATGACATGTACTATCCATATAGAATATTCTTACCTACAAATATATCAAAACTCATACCATTATCCATCAAACAAACTTGGGTCCATTATCCAAACCTTTGTGCTACCGAAATTCGTTGTCAAACTTTCTTCAAGGGTTGACATCAATGAAAACCAACCCAATTAATCAACACAAACCAAGTATGATAAGCAAAGACACATAATGTTGCATTGAATACACAATTTGGAGGGAAAACAATCTCTTCTATTAGCACCAAATAAAGAGGTTAATTACAACCTGACTCGCTTTCAACACTACTTCAGAGCCAACTTCTTGGGTTCTTCCACGAATTCATCAAGCATCAACTCAAAGAAAATATTCTTCCTTGGATATCCCAAATAGGTATAAGGAGATACCCGATGTTTATATAGATAGGAAAGAGGCACTGGAAAAGGAGTTTCCAGATTGGGGAATGTTACTCAGAGGATAATAAGGAAAGAGAAGCCTGCTAGATCTCAGTAGCATAACCTTGCACCAAATACTTGGCCTTGTCTTATCCCTCGAAGGTGATTTTATATTTTCCCCAAGAGGATGGGGGAGTTGGAATACATTTTGTATGGGCATGGGGACGTTGGGAAGCGATCCCAACCGAAAAAACCCTCCTGAAAACTCATAATTATTTTATTTTTTCCATTTTTTAGGGCATCCGCGGGTTGCAAACTAGGAAGCCATGAATATTTTCGCATTGCATCAAAGGATATAGTGGATATGTGCAAAATACATGTTTTTAAAATTATTTGCATGAGGCAAGTTGGGAAAATGTCTAGCAAGCCAAGGGAAAGTTTCAGGCCATGACACAAATGAATATGTGTGGAATTTTACGCTATAAAAATGGTCCCTGTCTGGGTCCGTCTCTCGTACCTTCCACTTCATTTCTGGAACGATGAGACTATCATAAGTATCGAAAAAAACCCTGGTCACTACATTGAACAAGTAGAACCATGGGATGGTATTTAGGCATGTACCTGCATTTGTGTGGAGGTGGATCTTGAGAAGGGTTTTACAGAAGCCATCCATCTTACACTGGAAAACTAAACCTATATTCAGCAGGTGGATGTTGTAGCCTTAATTTCCACCCTATAGTGTTGGGAGGTGTTATTGCACAATCTGTATATTGGGAAAATCCCAACCCAATCCATGGAAGTGTGACAACTATGGGAGTACCTACCCACTGTCACCTTAGATAAACACTCCTCTCACTTTAGTGATGATAAGTCACCACAAGGGGGGAATCCTGGTGAACCTAGGGGGATTGAGATGAAGAGTGATGTGATGATGAGAGAAACCCCTATAAGTCAAATTTGGACATGGAGAATGTCTTGAAAAAGAGTCTTGTGAAGGAGGAGAAGGTTTCCAAGTGTTTGGTTCCTACAAAATAATGCTAGCCCTGCATGGAACAAGACATATGATCATAAACCAAGCCTTATATCAAGGGGGAATCAACAAGATAAGATTTATGTCCCAAATTGTATGATCTAGGTGGATATTGGTGGCCACCCACCTATTCCAACTGGATCCTCTTGACAATTTTTAGTTCAACATGTTCTTCTGTAATTCTTTGTAATTATGGGTTCCACACTTCCAGGTTTGTCTGAAGCCCTACACAGGTTCCAAGTGGAGATTGGTGTCTTCCCACCTAATCCAACTGGATTATTTTGGAATTTTTCATGTCAAAACATCTTTTTGTACTTCTAGGGATGTTTTGGGGCCCTAAACAATGTTTTTTTGGCTTGCCACAATCAAACTGTAGACATAGTTAAAGTTTGATGGCATAATGTGTAGTTCTTGAAAATACCTTTCCAACGGGCTATCTGTTACACATGAAATTTGCACACCTAGGTACCTCGCCCTAAGTGTCGTAAGTGTCATATAAGTGTCTCATTCACCTTGACACCATAGAATAACCTATGTCACAATCCCTAGTCAATGTGGAGGAGGGATATATTACATGAAGGCCAAAATATCAAGTGCACATGAATTATTATTAGTATTCATGAAAAATAAATCAATTAAGTGTGAGAATCNTTCTTTTGCATCCTCTTTGACTTATAGTACACTCATCACTTCACTTTATTATTTAAATAATTTCTTCTTTGCAAACACTTTGACTACTTTGACCTTTTAGGGATTCTAGATGACTTACGAGGGTTCTCCAACTTCACATGGACATTACTCTCTAACTGTGAGGAGTTATGTAACGTTCCACATACCACCATAAATGGAATGACATGTACTATCCATATAGAATATTCTTACCTACAAATATATCAAAACTCATACCATTATCCATCAAACAAACTTGGGTCCATTACCTAAACCTTTGTGCTACCGAAATTCGTTGTCAGACTTTCTTCAAGGGTTGACATCAATGACAACCAACCCAATTAATCAACACAAACCAAGTATGATAAGCAAAGACACATAATGTTGCATTGAATACACAATTTGGAGGGAAAAAAATCTCTTCTATTAGCACCAAATAAAGAGGTTAATTACAACCTGACTCGCTTTCAACACTACTTCAGAGCCAACTTCCTGGGTTCTTCCACAAATTCATCAAGCATCAACTCAAAGACAATATTCTTCCTTGGATATCCCAAATAGGTATAAGGAGATACCCGATGTTTATATAGATAGGAAAGAGGCACTGGAAAAGGAGTTTCCAGATTGGGGAATGTTACTCAGAGGATAATAAGGAAAGAGAAGCCTGCTAGATCTCAGTAGCATAACCTTGCACCAAATACTTGGCCTTGTCTTATCCCTCGAAGGTGATTTTATATTTTCCCCAAGAGGATGGGGGAGTTGGAATACATTTTGTATGGGCATGGGGACGTTGGGAAGCGATCCCAACCGAAAAAACCCTCCTGAAAACTCATAATTATTTTATTTTTTCCATTTTTTAGGGCATCCGCGGGTTGCAAACTAGGAAGCCATGAATATTTTCGCATTGCATCAAAGGATATAGTGGATATGTGCAAAATACATGTTTTTAAAATTATTTGCATGAGGCAAGTTGGGAAAATGTCTAGCAAGCCAAGGGAAAGTTTCAGGCCATGACACAAATGAATATGTGTGGAATTTTACGCTATAAAAATGGTCCCTGTCTGGGTCCGTCTCTCGTACCTTCCACTTCATTTCTGGAACGATGAGACTATCATAAGTATCGAAAAAAACCCTGGTCACTACATTGAACAAGTAGAACCATGGGATGGTATTTAGGCATGTACCTGCATTTGTGTGGAGGTGGATCTTGAGAAGGGTTTTACAGAAGCCATCCATCTTACACTGGAAAACTAAACCTATATTCAGCAGGTGGATGTTGTAGCCTTAATTTCCACCCTATAGTGTTGGGAGGTGTTATTGCACAATCTGTATATTGGGAAAATCCCAACCCAATCCATGGAAGTGTGACAACTATGGGAGTACCTACCCACTGTCACCTTAGATAAACACTCCTCTCACTTTAGTGATGATAAGTCACCACAAGGGGGGAATCCTGGTGAACCTAGGGGGATTGAGATGAAGAGTGATGTGATGATGAGAGAAACCCCTATAAGTCAAATTTGGACATGGAGAATGTCTTGAAAAAGAGTCTTGTGAAGGAGGAGAAGGTTTCCAAGTGTTTGGTTCCTACAAAATAATGCTAGCCCTGCATGGAACAAGACATATGATCATAAACCAAGCCTTATATCAAGGGGGAATCAACAAGATAAGATTTATGTCCCAAATTGTATGATCTAGGTGGATATTGGTGGCCACCCACCTATTCCAACTGGATCCTCTTGACAATTTTTAGTTCAACATGTTCTTCTGTAATTCTTTGTAATTATGGGTTCCACACTTCCAGGTTTGTCTGAAGCCCTACACAGGTTCCAAGTGGAGATTGGTGTCTTCCCACCTAATCCAACTGGATTATTTTGGAATTTTTCATGTCAAAACATCTTTTTGTACTTCTAGGGATGTTTTGGGGCCCTAAACAATGTTTTTTTGGCTTGCCACAATCAAACTGTAGACATAGTTAAAGTTTGATGGCATAATGTGTAGTTCTTGAAAATACCTTTCCAACGGGCTATCTGTTACACATGAAATTTGCACACCTAGGTACCTCGCCCTAAGTGTCGTAAGTGTCATATAAGTGTCTCATTCACCTTGACACCATAGAATAACCTATGTCACAATCCCTAGTCAATGTGGAGGAGGGATATATTACATGAAGGCCAAAATATCAAGTGCACATGAATTATTATTAGTATTCATGAAAAATAAATCAATTAAGTGTGAGAATCNTTTTAGTGGATCTGATGAGTGATCCTCTCCATGGTGGTTAAGCCTCCAAATCCTATATAATGAGGGATTTCCATGGAGATAAAAGAGTGGAGATTCGAGGTATAAAACCTATTCTCTTGGGAGAAAGCTTGAGGTATCAAACTTATGGTCTTGGGAGCTTTGTGCAAGGGTTGGCCAAGGAGGACTTGGAGAAGCTACTGCGACTTCATCAATGGTTTGTAAGTATATCTTTTGAATTCTCATTAGTATATATGTGCTTGGATTGTTTCCTTCAAGTTTGTGTACATTTGCATGGGCTTGGCTATTTTGATGAATCTTGTTTTAAATTAACCTTGGTAGAATAGGAAGTATGTTTTGTCTTCATTGTCTATTGGATTGCAAAATTCATTGGAGGACTTGAAGATCAAGTTCAACCCGGATCGACCGAGGAAAAAAATGATAAAAAGGTACCCATACTTTATTATTATTCTTCCTTGACTAGTTTAGCTACATTTAAAGGAATGTCAGTGTTGAAAGTTAGCACCTTTCTGTCTTGGTCATAGGGGTCTAAGATCCAAGAGGACATTCACCTGTCCGCAGGGGAATTTTCCTAGAACAGAAATTGGCGAATCCACTGGGGATCGGCATAGATTTGTCTTCCATTGGATTGTACCTACCCTTTTCCCACCTTATAGATCAGTTTCACTATTTTTTCATGATCTATTACCTTTCTCCCATCTTCACTAGCAATTTCAACAATTTCTGTGAATTCCGGGTGAGTTTTTATGCATTTTTTGGCTCTATTTTTGAGGTTTTGGGAAGATCAACGCCCCACTGTAGGCCATATTAGAGCACTGATATATAATCAGTTCTCCCCTACAGTGATTTATAGAGTGTTGTAGAACTATGTTCCCTTGGGTTAGGGAGCGTTGATCTTTTTTTTTGAGGTTTTTTGCCTTTTTCTCATCAGATTTTTGCAACATGTTTTGTAGAGGTCCTTTATAGAGTTTTAACTTTGGTTTATGAAGTTGTTTGGGTTGATATTTGATGCTTATCCCTTCCTATTGTCTTTATTTGGGCTTGAAACTTTTTCAAAAATGTGAAATTTCCCTTTCTAGCTGCTTGTTTTGTCGGGACAATTTGAGTATTTTCTCTTTCTCCCTGTCTTCTCTTGGATTCTTCTCTGCATTTTCTTGTACTCATTGAATGTTTGTCAGTTGTTGAATCCTTGATTGAGTTCTTGTTAGAACAAGCTTCTACTTGTTTTCTTTCAGTTCTCATTGCTTTGAGTGCATGCTTTGTTTGAAACCTTTGTCGCTTCGTGTCTTTTGCATTTGCATTTGACTCTTTCTTCTAATTGAAAGTAGTGGAGAATTAAAGGATTTGCATTTACTTTATTTATACATTAGAATCAAACAAATACCATAGTTTCATTCTTGATTTTGGGTAGTGAAACTAGCTTTCATTTGAAGTAGCAAAATTGCATGGTTTTTGGCATTTTTGGTCTTGAATTCTTTTTTTGGGGGCAAAGAATCGTGTATTGGTGTACAGTTTCTTTGGATCATTTCTTAAGGATATTCATATTAATGAGTTTTCATAAAATTTTGGGACATTGTGCATCTGGGAATGATAAACATTTTATCCTTTTCGTAATATAACTGTCATCGAAGTGAAATATTTGCATTCTCATTTCTTTTCATTGTTTAGAGTCGGTCAAAACATCATTTAGTCCACGCCATTTTCCTCTTCAGTAAACAACAACCTTAAAAATCAAGCATTAAAATAAAATTTATTAGAAATTTTTATATTTTCTAGTAGTAAACCTACACTAGCTTAGGGTGTAGGGATTTTGAATAGGTGTGAATGATAACTTTCCAAAGCTGTAAACAAACATAGAATCTTGAGTTAGGGAGCGGTGAAATCCATTTACTACGTTTTGTCATGGGAAGCCCTTATAACACAAGGGTCAATCACGAGGTTTCATTAAGGCCGATAGAGTTACTCACTCTGCTTTGTTGGTATTGGTGTAGAGATTATGCGTATTATTGTAGGTCACTTGAGAAGAAAATCCCGTGGGGACCTTCTCGAGTCGATTTCTGGCTTAGATACCCTGCCCTTGCACGTGGATTGTATTGTCGACTGCTTCCCCAGGCATCATTGTCATAATTGGTAACCTTAGAAACCTATATATTTAGGGTCTTTACATGAGGTGACAGTGGAGGGGAAAGTCTTCACAGTACCTAGAATCGACGTTTTCCCAACTCACTTGGGCTCCTTGGAGGGTATAGCCACAATTATGCGTGGGAGCTTGCACCAGGGTGTAAGTCTGTTAAGTAGGTCATCAATGTAACTTTTCCACCCTCTCTATCTCAACCCCTTCTTATATTGTTCTCATGATGTTGGATTTCATCACCAACTAGTGCGTTCTTTGTGAGAACGGTTTTGTTTGTTTGCTTTCTTTCTAGATTTTTAGTGTGTGTTGTTTATTTTCCCTATAATAATCTAGGTTGGATCTTTGTTTAATGGCGTTAGTTCCTAGAACTACAAATGGAGAAACCCCTACTCCGGGGGAACCTTTTTGTTTTTCCTTCTTACGGAAATGTTGGTCCTCCTTACATCGCTACTTTGAGCCTTCTAGGTCTGACAATTGGGTTATCGGTATGGTTGTTTTCCACTCTGGTAATATTGAATGCAACAAGTTCTTCAGATGTAAGCACACCACACATCAACCTCACTTCAACCTTTATCCTTCTTCACCCGTTGGGTCTCCTTCCCTTTCTCCTTCTTCGCCCAGTGAAATCTCTAAAGCGAGTATCCAGGTTGATAAGAATAAGAAGAAACAAAAAGAGAAGAAGAAGAAGAACCAAAAAGGGAACAAGCCTCCAACTACATAAGATGTTGGATCCAAGCAACCAACTACTATTAATTGTACTGGGAGTGTTGGTGAGGTCGATAAGACTACAATGAAGAATCCGAAACCCAAATTACCTTGCAGTCTTTGTAAGGGTGACCACTTTCTGAAAGATTTCGCTGGTCTTCCCAAGGTCTTAGAAATGTGGTCCTCCATGTCATTGACCCCTGCTGGACATGCTGGTGACGCCTCATCAACTAGTGAGGTTAAGGTTGGTAAGAGGAAGAGAACTATCAAATTTCCTTGCATGTTATGCGAAGGTGATCATTACTCTCACCTTTTTCCCCTTATGAACGAGGCTTCTTATCTTTTGGAAAAGCTTCAACTTCCAACTGGTTATCATAAGATTCCTCCCAACCCATCGTTAGTTGATGGAATGGTTAATCTGGTTCCATCCTCGGTTGAACCAATAACCAAAGTAGATGATCCATTTATGTCATCGATCATCCCCACTTTTCATCTAAAAAGTGAAACCCAAGTGATTGATCTATTCCCTTCATCACTCAGTCCTACGCTTCATCCAAAGAGTGCCAAAGTGGTCGATCCGATTCCATCATCGGTCGATCCCACTCCTCTTCTAAAGAGTGCCAAATTGGTCAATCCGGTTCTGCCATCAGTCAATCCCACTCCTCCCTTGAGGAGTGCCAAAGTGGTTTCTCCAGTTACATCATCAGTCAATCCCACTCCTCCTCTGAAGAGTGGCAAAGTGGTTGATCTAGTTCTGCCATCGGTTGATCCCACTCCTCCTTTGAAGAGTGCAACCAAATTGGTCAATCCGATTCCACCACCCATCAATCCCACTCCTCACTCAAAGAGTGTGGATGTCACTCAGGTCTACCTCGTTAATACTGATTCACTTGGACAAGGGGGCACTCCACCCATCCTGATGGCACCCCCTTCAAGCAATCATATGATTTCTATTGATTGGAATCATTTGACAGAACCCCGTCTTCCTTCTTACATGCCTTTCCAAATCACCATGTAGGTTTTTGATATGATTATTCCTAACACTGTAATAGATGAAGGTTATTCTATTATCATATTATCCGCGAATGCTTGGCAAGATTTTGGTTCCCCATGGCTTGTGCCCGTGACTAAGAATCTGTTGACCTTTGACAAAAGAGCTAGTCGACCTTTAGGAATCCTTCCTCAGTTTCTAGTTACTTTGCAAGGAAAAACGATCTATGTTGATGTGATGGTAGTTCACGACCCCTTGGAATTTAACCTACTCCTCGGGCGAGACTATGTTTATGCTATGAGAGATTTCATGTCCACTCTTTTTTGAGTGATGTGTTTCCCTCACAACGGAAACATAGTAATGATCGACCAACTTTCATTCATTGACCCTCATCTGATGGTCAACCATCCACCTTCCCTGAACGATCCTTACATTCTGATTCTACCCCACCACAGGTCAATTATGTAACGACCTGTCCCACGCATTCAACCCCACACCAGAGGGAATATTTCCCTTCTCCTGACTTAGATTTGGTAGTTGACATGGTCATATCTTCGAGAGGGCTATTAGAGCCATATATCCCTACCCTTATCGAGGTCGTCGACATGTATTCCTTCTAGAGTGCTTTTATTCCATCTAGTGAAGATCTCTTGGAAGTCATGATTGACGTTTGTCTGTTGACATGTATTCCTTTTGGAGAATTGTCCTCTTGGAAGCCATGATCAAGCAGAGCTATGAGCATAGTTTCGCTGCTCTATGGTAAGCTCGTTAAAAAATGAAATAGAGGTTACGATCATAGTTTCACTTCTCTGTGGAAATCTCATTAAAAAATGAAATAGAGGTTATGAACACAGTTTTCCTCTTTGTGGAAAGCTTGTTAAAAATGAAACATAAATCTAGGGATTGAACCTGAAACCTTGAGCATAGTTTTGCTTCTTTGTGGCAAGATCGCTAAAAAATGAAACATAGGTCTTGAGAATAGTTATTTTCTTGTGTCAAGCTCATTAAAAAAGGAAACAATCACCTCTCCCATCAAGTCAAGTCTTTCACTAGATATCGTAGATATCGAGTCGAGTCTTTAKCTAGATCTCATAGATGTCAAGTCGAGTCTTTCRTTAGGTCTCGTATTTGAAACTTCATTTCATCCACCCTTATTCTTTTTCTCCATCTAGTACAAAAATTGGTGACAACCTCAAAATAGGTGAATGTAATGAAGCATGGGGGGGCATGTCTCCAGCCTTTGATTATCATTCTRRAGTTAAGCCRCTAGCTTTTCAAGMTGGGGGCAGAGTACCACCCATCCATGGGTATCCCGTATCCCTACCTTTAGAAATTACGTTRGGAATTTACAAGCATAGTTTAATTTTGTTTCAAGCTTGTGTAAAAGTGAAACCAATATCGAGCTTAGTMTTTGTTCTTTCTCRTGCTCGTAAATACATGCGAATGTAACCGAGTATACTTTTATCACTTTTTCAGACTCGTAAAGGTTATACGAAAAAGGAACCCCTTGGAGTCTCCTTTATGATCTTTTTAGACTCTCTAAACATGAAAATATTGCCGAGTGATATTGCTTCCTCTCACACTTGTTAAAAGGTTTGAAAGGGCATCTTTCGAGTGGTAGTTTATCTCTTTTTCGGCCTCGCAAGACTAAAATTACGAAAACGGACAACCCTGGAGTCTCCTTTAAGTTCTTTTCAGACTCTCTAAACATGAAAAAACACTGAGTTTTCCTTCTCTAGACTCGTTAAACTAGACATTGAAGGGCCCATGTGGGAAAAAACCCTTACTTCTTCCAGTTCGTTAAAAAAAGGAAGAGGAACTTACTGAAGGTGAGTTATATCGAGCATGTGTTATCCTCCTCGAGCTTGTTAAATTAAAAATAGGTACTCATCTATCTGGGTGGGGGAAAAATTGAAGGAAGTGGGTCAAGTTTTTTGAGAATCTTTTATGGCATCTTTTGTCTCCCTTGAATATGGCACTTGTTTGCGTCTCATCTTACAGTTGGGTAATCCACTTGTCTCCGAGTCATACCAATTCCATGTGTCACCATACTTTTTTGTCCAATTGAAGAGTACTCTTATTTCCGTCACGTTACATTTTTGGTACTCGTCGATTCAATGTTGCCAAGTCAGTTATTGTGCCTCATCATGTTCAAGAGAAGTTTCACTTCAAACCATCCATCTACAGTATTACCGGTTTACATTTCCTGTGTCAGTCCATACTTATTTTATTCACCATATTACATCACTTTCCTATTTCAGTTTCGTGTCGATGATGGGGGATACATAAAGGCCCTCCTTCGACGAGTCTTTTCCTGTCGACTTCAACACATCATCCGATAATTAGACTTAGAAACCAGTTAGTACCTTGGGACCTGCATGCCTCAATGGTAGGCCTCCTCGCTTCTGACAATGGTTTTACATCATTTATCGATTAGATGATTCCACAAATGTTTGACTTCAACTCATTTATTCACATTTGCTGGAATGTACTAGGGTACCTTGGGAGTCATTGACATCATTGGTGATTTCCCTCTCACTTGTTCACGATTTACATCAATGATCGGTAATCAAGTGGTTTCTACCATGTTCGACATTAAAACATTTATTCACATTTCTAGATTCATACCACATCGAGATTTGGACAAAGACCCTTGGTTGAGCATTCACTCTGTTAAAATGATTTGCCTAGGCTACGAAGGAGATCATTTGAGCATGTTGATGTATAGAATGTCACATAGATCCACATTGTATTGGTCCATGGCTATGTTTTATCATATTGTAGCTCCACTGTGTATTCTTCATGGCTATGATCAGTTCATGTCATGGAGGTATGGATCCACATTGTATCTTTGGTGGCCATGTCCTTAGTCAATATTTTTCATGGATCTGTAGTGTATTGGTCGACGAACATGCTTTGAGTCATCTTGTATTTCGAGCATAGGTATGCCTGCCTTAGAGATGGAACATATATTAATATTTTTTGATGGTTGTTTGCAAATTCTTCCAGGTTCTCCAACTCCAAACCCTTGCATTAAATATTTGTAAAGTGTTTCGACCATCATTCTCTCTTCTGACCTCACACTTTAGGGGACATTCTGTTACACATAAAATTTGCACACCTAGGTACCTCACCCTAAGCGTCGTAAGTGTCATATAAGTGTCTCATACATCTTGACACCAAAGAATAACCTATGTCACAATCCCTAGTCAATGTGGAGGAGGGATATATAACATGAATGCCAAAATATCAAGTTCACATGAATTATTATTAATATTCATGAAAAAGAAATCAATTAAGTGTGAGAATCCACCTCACATTTGGTTTCCTATTTTTTAGGGAAGGTGGAAGATCTCATGGATGGTTGAAATATTTCCTCCTTAAAATCCTCGAGAGATATTTCCTCCCTAAAATACTTAAAGAGATATTTTCTCCCTAAATATATTAGAGATCCCTTTTTAGTGGATCTAATGGGTGATCCTCTCCATGGTGGTTAAGCCTCCAAATCCTATATAATGAGGGCTTTCCATGGAGATGAAAGAGTGGAGATTCGAGGTATCAAACCTATGGTCTTGGGAGAAAGCTTCAGGTATCAAACTTATGGTCTTGGGAGATTTGTGCAAGGGCTTGATGAGGAGGACTTGGAGAAGATGCTGTGACATCATCAATGGTTTGTAAGTATCTCTTTTGAGTTCCCATTAATATATATGTGCTTTGCCTGTTTCCTTCAAGTTTGTGTACATTTGCATGGGCTTGTCTCTTTTGATGAATCTAGTTTTAAACTAACCTTGGTAGAATAGGAAGTATGTTTTGTCTTCGTTGTCTATTAGATTGTAGAATTCATTGGAGGAATTGAAGATCAAGTTCAACCCGGATCGAGCGAGGACAAACTTCATAAAAAGGTACTCAGACTTTCTTCTTCTTTTTCCTTGACTAGTTTAAGTACTTTTAAAGGAATCTCAGTGTTCAAAGTTAGCACCTTTCTGTCTTGGTCATAGGGGTCTAATATCCAAGAGGACATTCACCTATCTGCATGGGGATTTTCCTACAACACTATAACACACCTAAAACGAAGGTCGTATGAAAAATTTACGACCTCAGGAAGTTGAGGTACCAACTTACCCATTGGGGCCCACATAAATTTTGGCGTTTCATCTCCTAGGGTTATGTTTTTGGATGTATAGGGTTTTGGAATCCATGAGTAATGTTAAAAATTCCTCTAGAGTCTCATTGTAATAATTCTGCTCAGACAGATGCATGTAGCAGCCACATCTCTTCTCAGAGATAACTACCACCATTTGAGTAAGTTGTTTTCAGTTTTGTAGTTTTACAGTTTCATCCTATTTTATTTATTCAATAGAAGTTATTGTTCACTAGATATCTATTGTTGTCTTGTGTATCTCTGTGTTATTGTATTTAGTCTACTATTCATTTCGTTCCGCTCATAAATCCAGATCAGTGGTATCAAAGCAGTGTTCTCTTCATTTATTTTTCTTTGTGCATGTCCCCGACAAGATATGGGTACAAGAAGTTGGGAGTCGAACCAATCGAGCCTTTGCAAGATCGATCACTCCGATCTTGAAAACAATCCATGGGAGATGAAAAGAAATATGATGGAGTAGGATATCCTTTTAAAAATTTTCTCGAGGAATCCCATGTACGACAAAGGAACAAAATGATGGACAAATTTGCACAAATCCTTCGATGGATGCTCATAGGAGACACATCTTCATCAAGCAGCCATGCAACCCCCTTCAAGATACATGTAAATTTTGATATTCCTTTATTTGAAGGACTGATACATGTGGATGTTTTAGACAAATGGATGAATCTACTTGAAGGGTATTTTTCAGTCCACAATTTTTCTGATAGGGGAAATATTAATTTTGCACTCCTCAAGACCGTCCTCCATGTTAAGGACAAGTGGGATACTTACTCTGAGCAAAGGGCCATAGATGAATCTACAATATTTGCAGTTTTCCCCACACAAGATTCCTTTAGGGATGCCATTAAAGAACAATAATACCCTGTTGGAAGCTACGAGGACCAATGCACAATATGGACCACCCTGCGTCAGGAAAGGGACCAGACAATACCATATTTCACCAATATTTTCCATACGCTGCGCACCAAATTGGGTATCAAAGACTCTGAATGACATCTGGTGCTCAAATATCGCAGTTTTTTGCATAGATACCTTCAAACAAAAATAGAGTTTCTAGACATCGCATAATTGGGTATAGCCTATAGATATGTTGTCAAGATCAAGCATAAATTTAAGAAGAAGAGGCGAGAGTTTGGATCTACAAAGTCCTCACAGCCGAAGCAGGGAAAAGGTAGCCACAACCCACAAAACAAGGGACAGAGAAAATATGGCCACTCACAGGACAACCATTCCAAGTTGCAACATAAGAAGGGTAATGAGAATTTGAATAAGGACATGAGAAAATGGTGTGAATACCATAAAATCCCTGGCACAACACTAGAGAATGCCGCTCCTGTTAAAATAATGTAACTCCAAAGAGCATTCTTATTATTATTTTATTATTGGATTAAATCCCCATTGTGGATTAATCATGTCATTATTATTATTATTGTTATTGGATTAATCCCCATCGAGGATTAATCATGTCGGTAATTGTATAAGGACCAAATCCCCTTTTGCGGATTGGTCATCGAACAATTACAAAGTGAAGAATAAGAAGTCGGCCCCAACAATTATAATGGAAGACCCATAATTAATTAAAGGTGGGTTTACCCACCCAGAGTGAGAGGTCGGCCTTGCCATATTGTGACCTTTCACACGTGCTAGTTTGATATAAATAAGAGGCTAGCGCCTCACTTCTAACACACACTTTACTTGCTCATTATCTTATGAGGCAAGTTGCAATTGAAAGTTGGAGAGAGGAGAAGAAGGGTGGCGCATCTCTTGGGGAGGACTTTCTGTATTGGTTTGAGTTATCTCTTGAACATTGTATAAGCCATTTATGATAAGGAAGTNAGTCTACTATTCATTTCGTTCCGCTCATAAATCCAGATCAGTGGTATCAAAGCAGTCTTCTCTTCATTTATTTTTCTTTGTGCATGTCCCCGACAAGATATGGGTACAAGAAGTTGGGAGTCGAACCAGTCGAGCCTTTGCAAGATCGATCACTCCGATCCTGAAAACAATCCATGGGAGATGAAAAGAAATATGGAGTAGGATATCCTTTTAAAATTTTTCTCGAGGAATCCCATGCACGACAAAGGAACAAAATGATGGACAAATTTGCACAAATCCTTCGATGGCTGCTCATAGGAGACACATCTTCATCAAGCAGCCATGCAACCCCCTTCAAGATACATGTAAATTTTGATATTCCTTTATTTGAAGGACTAATACATGTGGATGTTTTAGACAAATGGATGAATCTACTTGAAGGGTATTTTTCGGTCCACAATTTTTCTGATAGGGGAAATATTAATTTTTCACTCCTCAAGACCGTCCTCCATGTTAAGGACAAGTGGGATACTTACTCTGAGCAAAGGGCCATAGATGAATCTACAATATTTGCAGTTTTCCCCACACAGGATTCCTTTAGGGATGCCATTAAAGAACAATAATACCCTGTTGGAAGCTATGAGGACCAATGCACAATATGGACCACCCTGCGTCAGGAAAGGGACCAGACAATACCATATTTCACCAATATTTTCCATACGTTGCGCACCAAATTGGGTATCAAAGACTCTGAATGAAATTTGGTGCTCAAATATCGCAGCTTTTGCATAGATACATTCAAACAAAAATAGAGTTTCTAGACATCGCATAATTGGGTATGGCCTATAGATATGTTGTCAAGATCAAGCATAAATTTAAGAAGAAGAGGCGAGAGTTTGGATCTACAAAGTCCTCACAGCCGAAGAAGGGAAAAGGTAGCCACAACCCACAAAACAAGGGACAGAGAAAATATGGCCACTCACAAGACAACCATTCCAAGTTGCAACATAAGAAGGGTAATGAGAATTTGAATAAGGACATGAGAAAATGGTGAGAATACCATAAAATCCCTGGCACAACACTAGAGAATGTCGCTCCTGTTAAAATAATGTAACTCCAAAGAGCATTCTTATTATTATTTTATTATTGGATTAAATCCCCATTGTGGATTAATCATGTCATTATTATTATTATTGTTATTAGATTAATCCCCATCGAGGATTAATCATGTCGGTAATTGTATAAGGACCAAATCCCCTTTTGCGGATTGGTCATCGAACAATTACAAAGTGAAGAATAAGAAGTCGGCCCCAAAAATTATAATGGAAGACCCATAATTAATTAAAGGTGGGTTTACCCACCCAGAGTGAGAGGTCGGCCTTGCCATATTGTGACCTTTCACACGTGCCAGTTTGATATAAATAAGAGGCTAGCGCCTCACTTCTAACACACACTTTACTTGCTCATTATCTTATGAGGCAAGTTGCAATTGAAAGTTGGAGAGAGGAGAAGAAGGGTGGCACATCTCTTGGGGAGGACTTTCTGTATTGGTTTGAGTTATCTCTTGAACATTGTATAAGCCATTTATGATAAGGAAGT
>JZKD02S2373214.1:0-30154 GCA_000966675.3 Picea glauca
TTTTTTTTTTTTTTTTAATGGATTTACTATTAATTTGTTTTTCCTTGGAGTCTTGGCTGCTTCTTATTTTCTGGATTTAACACCTCTTCTCATTGGCATGGTTCAGTAGTCTCGTACTTTTTTCATATTGTATTTTCTTAGGTAATTGTTTCTAAAATGGAGCATATAACAATTATATGACAATGTACTGTGTTGATCCATCAGGATTTTATGCAAACAAAAAATGAATTTCAGACAATTTCAAACCAACGTTCAATTCTATTCGTAATGCAGATAAAACATAACAATACCAAATCACAATGTTGCAACAAGATCATCATTCTTGTTTCTAGACATGCAATTATTAAGATTTAATGCTAACAACCCATAATGCAAGAATTTTAATACTTATGTTAATATGTTACAGTCATGGAAGAATGTATCAAGAACACACTTACACCCATAATTTGCAATAAAATCTAATCTTCAACAAAGCATTTGCTGACAATTACTAGAAAATGATCGTTTTGCAACAATGGGGCTTGTTTGAAACCAATCTGCACTTACGAAAATTGCCCTTCGCCTTTCTATTTTCTGATTCTTTTATCCCCTGTAGTTTCTCTTTCTGGTTATTTAATCATTTTTTCTGAAAATGCCTTGTTGTGTGGGTTGGCAGATTCACGCGTTTCGACCGAGTGCTTCCCCTTTGTCTAAATTGCACTTTCCATTGTTCTGTGACCTGCAAATAGCACTCCAGCTTCTGTGATATGGAGATTTACTTCTAGACTCCCACATCATCCCCTCTTCTCTGTTACACATTTTTCACCAAAATGTTCTGATATATACAATTTGACACTCGGGGCCTTACGGCTCCTTGAGAACCCATCACCCTATTTTGAAGCTCGTCTAACTGCTTTCCACACTTGACAATTTATTGACATCTCTTTGGCAGATCGTCAAGTTCGTGGGTTCAGGAAATTTCAAATTTCTAGATGTTGCTTCCTATGCCCGCTACCTTCAAATTTCTTTCTAAGTATATGCAATATGTATACAACTTATCCAGCAACATACAGAAAAGATCTTGCCAAGAAATGGAATATCTATTACAGATTTGAATATATTGGACCTTCTTTTCCCTCTTCTATACTTGACCAAATTGTTGTTTCTTTTTCCCCTCTACTCTCTCTTTCTTGTTACTTAGTTGTTTTTTCCGAAAATGTGACTCTGATCAACCAATAGCCATTCAATGCCTAGGCACTTTTCAGATCATGAATTCCCGGACAGGCGGGCTCTATATTGAACTTCCATTGTTTCATGGCCTGCAAACAACACCCGGACCTCCACCATATACAAATTTCTTGCTGCACTCCCACATCATACCTTCTTGCGTGATACATAGTTTGCACACGAAAGTTATGGGACCTGCAATTTGACCTTCGAGTCCTCACATCTCCTGGGGACCTATTGTCACCCCATTTTGAAGCTGTTGCGTTCACTTTCCATATTTCACCATTTCTTGGAATCTCTTTTGTGCCTCCAATTCCATACTCACTCAATTTTTTTCAATTGTGGATTCTCGGATATGCGAACTTCACTTCCAGTGTTCCTTGACCTGCAAACAGCCCCCCCGCTTCCAAGATATACAAATTGACATCTGAACTCCTACATCATCCCTCTTCCGTGTTACACAGTATACCCTAAAATTTCCCATCAATACAATTTGACCATCGGGCCCTCATGTCTCCTCCAGGATCCTTGCTATCCTATTTTTATGCCCATCCACCTGCTTTCCATGACCATTTCTTGCAATCTCTTTCATGGATCATCAGTTTGGCGAGCTTAGACAATTTCTAGTTCCTAGTCATTGTTTTATGTGCCCGCCACCTCCGCACTTCTTTCCAAGTATATGCAATAAGTATATAACTTCTCCATAAACATGTACAAAAGATATTCCCAGGAAATGGAATATCTATTAAAGATGTGAATATATTAGCTCGTCTTTTCTATCTTCTATACTTAACCAAATTCCCATTTCTCTTTTCCCTATACTTTATCTTTCTCGTCACTTAGTCATTTTTTCAAAAATATCTAGCTGCACGGGTTGGCAGACTTGCGAGTTCAGGACTCCTACATCAGCCCCTCTTCTGTGTTTCACAATATGCACTCAAAAGTTTTGATCAATACAATTTGACCATCGGGTAGTCATGTCTCCTCGGGAACCCTTTCTAGCCTATCTTTGAGCCTGTCTTCCAGATTCCTACATCAACCCCTCTTCCATGTTACACAATATACACTCAAAAGTTTTGATCAATACAATTTGACTGCCAGGGCCTCATGTTTCCTCAATAACCCTTGTCAGCCTATTTTGAAACCTGTTCGACTTCTTTCCACAACCATTTCTTGCAATTTCTTTTGCGGATCATAGAAAATTTTGTATTCCTAGTCACTATTTTCTATGTCTGCCACCTTCGCACTTCTTTCCAAGTATATGCAATAAGTATATAACTTCTCCAGAAACATACAGAAAAGATCTTTCCAAGAAATGGGATATCTATTACAGATGTGAATATATTAGCCCTTCTTTTCCGTCTTCTGTACTAAGCCAAATATCCATTTCTCTTTTCCCTGAACTTTATCTTTCTCGTCACTTATTCATTTTTCTGAAAATGTCTAGCTGCACAAGTAGGCGGACTTGCGGGTTCACATTTTCACTCATGCTCTTATATCATGACACTGAATGATTGATTCCCCGTTCCATACCCAACCACTTCTTCGACTACGTATTCTCAGTAGGTGGGCTCTAGATTGGACTTTTATTGTTCCATGATCTACGAACAATACCCTGACTTCCGCGATATACAAATTTGCAACTAGACTCAGATCATAGTGTCTTCCATATTACAGTCTACCTATCATGCCCTCTTCCGTGGTACACATTTTTCACTGAAAACTTATGAGACATACAATTTTACCGTCGGGTCCTCACGTTTCCTGTGGAACTATTGTCACCCATTTTGAAGCCCATCCATCTGCTTTCCATACTTTGCCACTTCTTTTAATTTATTTCGTGGATCATTGGGTTGGCGGGTTCAAGAAATAGCCAATTCCTAATCGTTGTTTTCTGTGCCCGTGCCCTTTTGAAATTAGCAATTAGCACTTATATATAAGATCTTATTTCTAAGTATGCAATTAGAAAGTGTTAATGCTAAACCGGGATTTGAGGAGATCTACCATTGATACGCATAAAACCAAAATTTCTCGATGGTTATATTATCCCTTCCGAGTGTTAATTTCAAACACCATGGAATGTCATTTGCACGTCGTCGGGTTTGTCTATTCACGAAATATTCAATCCTCGATTTTGAAAATGAGTCTGATCGACTGTTTCTCTATTCCATACTTATCCACTGTCCCATAATTCCACAAATATACAAACCTACCTTTGAACTTCCCCACCATGCTCTCTTCCATTTTACGTGTTTTGCAGTGAAAAAATCCGATACATCAAATTTGATTGTCTGACACTCGTCTACCCTCTTCTGTGGTACACATTTTGCACTGAAAACTTACGAGACATATAATTTGACCATCGAGTCCTCATGTCTCCTATGGAACTATTTTCATCCCATTTTGAAGCATGTCCATCCACTTTCCATACTTCGCCATTTCTTCTAATTTCTTTTGTGGATCATCGAGTTGGCGGGTTCAAGAAATATCTAATTCCTAATAGTTGTTTCTTGTGCCCATGCCATTTTGCAATTAGCGATTACCAATTATATATAAGATCTTATTTCTAAGTATGAAATTAGCAAGTGTTAATGTTAAACCAGGATTTGAGGAAATCTCCCATTAATACGCATAAAACCAAAATTTCTGGATGGTTATATTATCCCTTCCGAGTGTTAATTTCAAGCATCATGGAATTTCATTTGCACGTCGTCGGGTTGGTCCATTCACGAAATATTCAATCCTCGATTTCGAAAACAAGTCTGACCGATCATTTCCCTATTCCATACTTAGCCACCTTCCCAGAATTTTGCAAATATACAAACCAACCACTGAACTGCCCCATCATGCTCTCTTCTGTTTTACATGTTTTGCAGTAAAAAATTCTGATACATAAAATTTGATCGTGGGACACTTGCCTATCCTTATTATCCCTAGTAACCCTATTTTGAATCCTGTCAGACCGCTTTTCATACCTTGCCATTCGTTCCTCTCTCCCCCCTATCTCCGTGACCTTCACACTTGTCTATAATAAAAAAATGTTTATATATATATATATATAGTACATTTTACACTGAAAACTTCTGAGACATACAATTTGACCGTCAGGTCCCCACGTCTCCTGTGGAACTATTTTCACCTTATTTTGAAGCTCGTCCATCTGCTTTCCATACTTCGTCATTTCTTCGAATTTCTTTCATGAATCGTCGGGTTGGCGGGTTTAAGAAATATCCAATTCCTAATCGTTGTTTCCTGTGCCCGCACCCCTTTGCAATTAGAAATTATCAATTATATATAATATATTATTTCTAAGTATGCAATTAGCAAGCGTTAATGTTAAACTAGGATTTGAGGAAATCTCGCATTAATACGCATAAAACCAAAATTTTTGGATGGTTATATTATCCCTTTCGAGTGTTAATTTCAAACATCATGGAATGTCATTTGCGTGTCGTCTGGTTGGTCCGTTCACAAAATATTCAATCCTCGATTCCAAAAACAAGTCCGATCGACTGTTTCCCTATTCCATATTTAGCCACTTTCCCAGAATTCCACAAATATACAAACTGGCTGCCAAACTGGCCCATCATACTCTCTTTCGTTTTACACGTTTTGCAGTAAACAATTTTGATACACAAAATTTGACCATGGGACACTCGACTCTCCTGAGTATCCCTCGTAACCCTATTTTGAATCTCGTTCGACCACTTTTCAGACCTTGCCATTCGTTCCTTTCTCTCCCCTATCTTCGTGACCTTCACACTTGTCTATAATATATATATATATATCTTGTTTCTAAATATGCAATTAGTGACATTTAATTCTACTAGTTCATGATGTAGGAACCGTATAGATTGTCATTGATGGGTGAAAGGATCGAGGAGATATCCTATTAATATGAATTAAACCAAGATTTTCAAAGGGTTATATTATCCCTTCCGAGTGTTGATTTCAAAATCATGAAATGTCGTTCGCACGTTATCGGCTTGGCACGTTCACGAAACCTCCAATGCTTAATTTCTCTTCGTCCTACCTGCCACCTTCACACTTCTAAAATATGCAATAAGTAAGCTTTACTACTAAAAGTTCATCATACAACACCCATACAGATTGTCATTAATGAGTGAAAGGCTCGAGGAGATTTCACATTCATAAGCATTTAACCAATATTTTGTGAGAGTTATATTATCGACTCCAACTGTTGATTTCAACCATTGTCTGGAGAAAACCAATGTTCTCATAAACCTATGGCATTAGCTCGATAATAGTTCTATGGATATACAGTGAACATCTTTGGGTGCGAGGACTAGAACTTCCAGTGGTCTAGGGCATATTCTTATTACTCAACCCCTTCCGCCCAGAACAAAGTAATTTGTACCTCTGGGATTGCTTATGCAGGCCGTGTCCCTGAAGTGTTTTTACTGTAAGGAGATAGTCTCTTGGTGTGACGATAAATTTATTTCAGACAAAATAATTATTCCACTGCGAGACCATTCTTTTGTTTCTTTGTCACCTCAGGTCTTCTGCCAGGTGTTAATATTGTTGGAGCAAACATTAACGTTCAAAGGAGAAGATTCCAAACAGTTCCTAGCAACGTGTGATAACGGGTTGGACCTCTTGCCTGATTTATTGGAAGACCTGATGGTAGTTCCTGAAGATATCACATGCTTGCAGGTTAGTTCATTTAGAAATCCATTCCACGAAATTGCCTGGTTGTTTACAAGAATAACGAGACAGGAGTCCACAACAACTATTTTCCAGATGCATCTTTATATTTTGTATTTCACATTCAAGGAACAAGTCATTTTTGATTGGGCCAAGATACTTTCCTATGAAATCTATTCCCAATTTTCAAGCTTCAAAAAGGAGAAGAAATTTTATATGTCATCCTACTTAGTTTTTGCGATAGCACATTGCTTCCAGTTTCCAGAACTATCTCTGTCCAAGAAGGTCAACTAGAAATTCGACCCAGTAGCATTCTGGTACCAGGCCTTGTGGAAGCACAAGGCCTCCCACTATTTTTATGAGGTTTTTAATGGCTCCGTATTTGTTTTCAAAGTTTTGTTGTTAGGAGAAGATGCTTCCCACATATCTAAACATGCAACCAATTTTTTGGACACGAAGGGGACACTTGAACATTTGGATAATTACAATGTGATAAGGATTTTTGGCTCCAGGTAAAAACCTACTCTCCTTCCATGTCACATTACGAACAAAATGTTTGTTACAGAAGTAGCAAGGCAATACAAATATTGGTTGCATCTATTTCAAGAGAAGAGAAAAAAAAAGCTCATTCCTCTGCCTTGGAAAGTCGGGGACTTTGTTTTGAGGAACGTCAACAAAATTGATGATTTTGTAGCCCGTTCTAGCAACTTGAACCTAAGATATGCTGAAATCTTAAGAGGGTTTGACCCCAATAAAAATTTTCTACAACATTTACAAACACTTGGCTTCGACAATTGTTTTTTCAAAAAACACCTGACTGAAAACAGATACACTGGAGACAATGTTCATGCTTCTGATGTTGACGACCTAGACACACTGAAAAACAAAACTAAATTGTACAGGCAACAGGGAAAATGCCCCGGTGAGAAGAATGTTCAATTGACAAATAACGCTCCCAAAAGTACGACATCCCAAAGCATGGCTCCAATGGCTCACCGCAGAAACAAAGAAAATCAAAGTTCTTCAACCGGAGGAGGAGATAAAGACCCTCATCACTCTAAAATTGATAGTTCTCACAATCTTCTAGTAGACAAGAAGAGAAAAACAATTGTGAGATAGGTGGAAGAGCCTGAAATTCAGAGTGAGAACATGGAACTTGAGCCTTATCTAGATAGTGTACTCTTCTAACTTGATCCGCTTGGAGACATGATCCATCATAGTCATCCAATGGACATATCTGCTACCCAAAATTTTGACAAAGATGAATCCTTCATTTTCTAGAGTGTTGTTTTTGATAGCCAGTCCAAAAAAATTATTATTGAAAAAAAAATGTAAAAATAAGAAAGGAAAATCTCGTTCATAGGTTAACCTTGCGAACATGCGGCCGTCCCCAATATGTCAACTTCACATAACGACTGAAGAACCACTATATGATTCCATTGGAGGCATCGAGGCTAAGAATGCCAAAATGAAGGAATGGGTCAAGGAATTGGAAGAGGCTTTGATTCCTATGTCATTGCTTGCCAGTCCTTTGGCAATAGCCATGCCTGCCACCCCTGCAGCCAAGTTAAAATGATCCTACATCCTCCTCACATCGTGTAGAGGATATGTGGAGAATAATATCAAGAAAAGAATGGAACTAGTTACTGAGGCATGGGAAACATCAAAAACCATGACTTCCCTTGGAACAAGGGCACATAATTTGCTCGAACATTTGCAGACGAAGTTAAAATATGAATAAATTTATATTTAAACACGGTCCTTCCTTTTGGAACCATTGTCAACAACATGACCGAAACAAGAAGAAGACAACAAGATCTCCCATCCCAAAACCGGATAGGTCAATTAAATGCATGCTGGAAAGAAAAATGAAGAACCTTCATCTCATTGTTAAGTCATGTGAACAAGCCATATAAAATAAAGAAAAAATATTCACAAAGTTGTCCAGAATAAACTTAGCCAAAAGAACCAACAACTTCCAAGACCCCAACTTAATCATCAACTCCTTTCCCTTAACTAGGAAAGACTTCGATAAACATGTTGATATTTTTAAGGCGTTGTCTTTGGAAAAGTTTTACAACATCCTTGAATATGGTCAAGATGACTCTGATGGCTAGCTAGTCGAATATTCAGTACAGAATGAGGAAATTGATCAGGCTCCGTGTAATATTTCTATTGACTTCGGGGAATTAGAAAATGAACTTTTCAACATTAAAATCTGGAATGAGATCAACGTCGCCCCAATGAGAAGCTACATTAAAGAATGGCTCAAAAGGGAATTGAAGCAGGCCGTCGACGAAAGGCAACAGGCAATTGCCACGATTCTAGCAGCGTCGACGATATCAATGAAAATGAATCAACAAGAAAATAGCAAAATGGGTCATATGTACCATCACTGTAAGTCTACTCATCGCATCCTTATTTGTTTATCAACCCAATTATTCCACTTTTCTAAATAGAAATGTCTAGCCAAAGATTGATACCTTTCAATTTATTATTTTCAGGTATTACACTCTACCGTCACCCACTTATTCTTTCTACAGACTTTTTTTTTGTACATATTTCTCTTATGGTCCACAGGAGCCCCAATCCCATTTTATATGACAAATGTATTGAAATTTCCAGGAATATGTAACAAAAATTTATTTTTTGATATATTTCAAATAAAACTATTTTTTATCTCCTTTTATATTAATGTCCTCTTACATTTTTATCTTCCGCCAGTCTATATGACAAATGCATTTAAATTTCCAGGAACATGTAACTTTTTTAATTTATGAAAGTTTTAGTTATATGTATCAATATTACTTAGTTAAATTAAATTTGTTATACATTTATTTCTTTGAATTATTAGAGTTTAGTATCTAGACCACATGCTTGGTTGAGAATTTTGGTTGAGAAGTACCAATACAAAATAAAGTGACCACGCTTTAGAATTGAGGAAAGGCAAAAGCTTTGTTTCCCAATAAGCATCGAACCATAATTCATTACAATAATTCAAGTATACACTGCAAAAAATGCACATTTTTTGTTCAAGACTATAATTCACATATATAGTGCAAATAATGATAAATTTCTACACCTCTGCACCAATCATCGGACCATAGAATCCGCGGAAAAGAGACTACATGCAACACATTTTCTACCGTGTTCACTCATTACAATAATTCAAGTATACAGTGCAAAAAAATGTAAATTTTTCGTTAAGACTATAATTCACATATACATTGCAAAAAAATGATAAATTTTTACAGTTGCATTACTGGAAATCAAACCTGGGTATAATCCATTGCAGGGTGCTATTTTATCATGAGTGCTTATCGGTAAAATCCACGATACTTAGTCTAATTCAGGAGTGAGTAATAGGGAATACTCAATGTTGGTTGGAGGAGCAGAACCTGATTATGATATCTTCAACCCTCCTATACATACAATGGTGTTAATTACACTTTCATAAAACCACTATAACATATAAAAAAAGAAGCAATTTTTCTCATACTCGCGGTCCAGAGCAGATTGATTTCCTAGGCAGTGTGTGGATCATCTGCATAGGAGTATATTAGGCATTTCCTGGTAGTTTGCGGATCACCTGCATACATTTACTACCAGGGAGCACAGAGGGTTAGAGATCTATGTCCATACAATGGTGTTAATTACACTGTCATAAAACCACAATAATATATAAAAAGATAAATACTTTGTGTCATACCTGTGGTCTGGAGAAGATTAGGCGTTTCCTGGGCAGTGTGAGGATCACCTGTATACATTTACTACTAGGGATAATAGAGGGTTATAGATATATGTTTGTACACCTTCCACCTACCATTGCATTTTACGATGCCTGACATCCTCCATTACCACATGCAAGCTTCAATTCCAGAAACGTCTGCCCACACCTGCGATCCTTAGCTGTATGGAGATATGGAAAAACATGGGGAAATGTAATTCATAAGTTGACACTATAGGTTAAGGTGTAAATTGGTAAAAATTAAAACGTAAATACTAAACGATTGCACTCCACTTCTGTTGTACATGTGAATAGTTGTAAAAACTTAATAATGAAAAAGGTAAATGTTAAATTTGGATTAATATTTCTTGGATTTGTTAAATTATGCTTAGTGGCAATTGATAACTCATTTTAGTAATTTTTTAATTATGTTATGTAAAAGTGAAATAGTTGATATCATAAGCAGAAGGATTCATAAATCCAAGGGCTAGAAATCTTATTCATTGATTTTGAGAGACACTAAGAATACACAAGCATCTTCAATTCCTAACCATCATATCAGATTTTGTAATTAAAAGGTTCATTAATCCATCATTCCAGTGTATCAACATAATAATGATTTATAATGAAAATTAAACGCAAGCTAATAAAATACCTCATAAACAAAATTATAATGGAATTTAAACTACAATATATTAACGACTGGAACTAATATGCATAGTTATTTATACAATTTTTGAACTAGGATTACAATATTATATCTTCAATAAGTTTTAACGTAGATTTAACAACTTGTGTAATAAATCTAGGATAGAAAACTAAGACCTGGTATTAATCATCTAAAACTTCATCCAAAAACTCTAAATCAATAAAGAAAAGAGCGATCTGAAGCAACCGTACACCTTTCTAGTCTAAATCTCCAGGTCACCCCAAGCCCTCAATATATTACCATGCCTCCTCTTCCTTATCCTTGTCCTTATTTTCCAAGCCATAAGAGATGTCCTCTTCTCATTCTTTGTTAGGGACCTAACCTCCCTAACCCCTCACATAGGTAGAATAATATATTTTCGATGTAATAAAGGCCAACATTAATTTGTAAGTCCTATTTAATAAATGGGAACAAGTCAATGTAAGAAGAGCTAATAGAAGCTTCCACTTCTAGAAACATTTTCCACTAGAAGGTAATTTAGAAGACCGAATTAGTAAAAATAAGAGTAGGAGGCATGATAAGTTTTGTCTTGAGAATTATTGTAATAGAGCTCTGCTCTATTGGAGGTTGCCTCCTTTGAAGAGGAAAGTGAACATGGTTTTCTTGAATAAAGGTATCTTATTTGGTGTTACTCTTCTCAATATTCTGTTGTTCCATTGATATCTGTTGAATATTCTTATTTTTACATATTATATTACATCCAGTACCTTACAAGTGGTATCAAAGCACTTTCCTTGGCACAAATTATGGGTTTATTTTTCCAGGGTAGAGACATGTTCCGACATCTTAAAACTACAAAGATTTGTCGTTAAGCACATAAATTCGTGGTCAAGGAATCATACATGTAAGAAATACAAGTGGTTCTTAAACTCACATAGTTGGCCACCCTTGTAACCCATGTTGGTACCCCTTCAAGTGGTAGCGCATCAGACAACACCTGTATATGGATTGGCCTATATCTTCTTAATCCCTCCATAGATAAATTGATCGACCACCTGACTGCTATAGTTTCATCGAGAAAAACACTTGATAAGATACTCTCTAGTACATGAGTAATCGGGTAGTACAACTAAGGGTACACTCTAGCCTTCTTAGTTGGTTCCCTGAGATATTAGGCCGAGTACTATTGTTCGACTCCGCACGTATATTAGATAATTATAGCACAGGTAAAACCCTTGTCTATAGAAACCCTCAACACCCTAACCCTTGGGACGAAAACATAATAGAAAAGGAGAAAATAAGATCTATCGTCATGCAACCTTGCCTCCTGCATTCGAGTTGCGAAATTACTACAAATTTCTTCCTGTTAATAATTTGGGCATTTCGTCACTACAATATTATTCATATTAGAGTATAACTTCGCATGAGTAAAAAACTAAGAGTATAGAGGCCCCACCGACACCCTTATTTGGGACCTATCCCACTAGATTCCCATCTTTTCTTTGATTCCTGTGGTACCTATCATTTTTAAGACAATTATTTTTAGTGGACCCAACCCCCTTTCCCGACACCCTTATTTGGGCCTTATCCCATTGGATTCCCCTTTTCACCATGATATCTATCACCTGTCACCATTTTTTAGCTATGGTCCCACCCACCCTTCCTGACACCCTTATTTTCCACATATCCCTTTGAATTCCTCTCTTTTCCCTGTCTGTCACGATACCCCTCACCTATAATATTTTTCATGCGAACCCATCTACCTATTTTTTCCTCTACCCAAACGGCCACCACCCGTGCCCAAGAACTCAATACCTCGATAGTCGACAATCTCCAGAACAAGGAGGACATCAAGACTATCAATTCCAACCTTTGCAGGCTCAATTCCTTTATTCAGACCCTACAAGACCAATGTGTCCACATCAAAGACATCAAAGGCACACTTGCCCAATTGATGAAAAACTCCCTTAACCCAACCACTTCTAAAAAACCTTCCTATCAGGACGTCAATGACTCTTCCCATTACGAAGGTCCTCATTCCACCCACCTTCCTCGAGACTTTTGTCTTCCCGGAATTGAGGTGAACAGATTTGATGGTTCGGATCTAATAGGATGGGTCACTCAAATGGAACATTATTTCTCTTTGCATAGAATTACTAATGATTTAGCGAAGATTTGTTATGGTATCCTACATTTGGATCCGGAATGTTGGCAATGGTGGCACTGTCGTAGAAAGGCATGCCAAGGGTGTTTGGCTTGGAGACAGTTTCTTGCAGATCGTTATGACCGCTTTGACTCTAACACCCATCATTTGGGTTGATTGACCAAGTTGAAGTAGTCTGGGACAATGGAATACTTTATTGCAACCTTTGAGCACTTGGATTTTCGAACAGAGGGCATGTCAGATGACTTCTTCTAGGAAAACTTTATCAATGGTCTGAAAGATGGAATTTGTGCCCATGTTCTCATGGACCACCCCAAAACTTGGTTGGAAGTTACTCAGTGAGCCCACAAAGACCAATAGATTATCTCATCCAAGACCATAAAACCATATTTTCTTCCTCTCCCTAAACCCACCACTCATACTCCTCCTGAAAACTCCCTCAAGATACAAAAATTAACCTGGGAAGAAATGGTTGAACACCAAATCAAGGATCTTTGCTATAATTGTGATGAAAAATATTTTCCAGGGAAGAAGTGTAAGGAACAAAATATTCTTATGGCCATGACTAAGGATGTTTATGAAGAGGAGGTAGTTTTTCCCCCTGTGGAAGAGCTACCACCTCCCGTTGATTTGACTCCACCCTCTGATTCACCATAATTTGAACTGGTGATTTCACTAAATTCCCTCACTGGCTTCTCTTCTCCCCAGACCCCCAAGTTAATTGGTTACATTAAGAATCAAAAATTCATCATCCTTTTTTATAGTCGTAGCACCCATAATTTTATTCATCACCCCATTTCCCAATAAGTAAATTTTTATATACGTGTCGTCAATAATTTTTGAATCATGATTGCCAATGGAGGGTCTAAGAAATGTGGAGGATAGTGTGAAAATGTGTGGCTCCAAATTGGTCAGTATAGCCTGAAATCCCATATGTTTGTTATATACATGGGTGGTTGTGACATTGTGCTAGGCATTGAATGGTTACACACTCTAGGTCCCATTCTCATGGATTTTAAGGAATTAACCATGTAATTCCAACAAGAGGGACAACAATATCAGTTTCAAGGAATCATGACAGGTTCCCCTGAGATCATCAGTTCCCATCGAATGGAAAATATTCTCAAATAAGGTCATTCGGGTATTATTTCCCAACACCATTCCATTCAAGCAGTTGAGACACCCTCTATGAATCCTAACCTCCAATATATCATATCCAAATACCAAGTTGTTTTTTCCATTCCCCAGGTACTTACCCCTTCCCCTGGTGTTCATGATCATGTCATTTCTCTTGTCCTCGAAAATCTTCCTCCCAATGTTCTCCCTTATCGTCATCCCTTTTCCCAGAAGAACGAAATCGAGAAAATCATTCAAGAATTGTTCGAAGTGGGTGTTATCCATCCCAGTACCAGCCCCTATTTTTCTCCTGTGGTCATGGTTCTCAAGAAAGAAGGTACTTGGAGCATGTGTCTAGAATTTCGTTGCCTCAACAAACTCACCTGCATGAAAGACATGTTTCCCATTCCTATCATTGACGATCTCTTAAATGAATTGAGTGGTGCTTAGTACTTTACTAAACTTGATCTTTGTTCTGGCTACCACCACATCCATATGAAAGAATAATACATTCCCAATAATACATTTAGAACTCATGAGGGTCACTATGAGTTCTTGGTCATGCCCTTTGGCCTCTGTAATTCCCCTTCCACTTTCCAAAGTCTCATAAATAATGTATTTTCTCCTTTTCTCCATCAGTTTGTATTTGTTTTCATTGACGATATTCTCATTTATAGTAAAAATTGGACATCCCATCTTGCCCATGTGGATCAATTTCTTCATCTACTCTCTCAGCACTAAATTTTCCTCAAACAATATAAATGTGACTTTGGAGCCTCAGAAGTGTATGACTTGGGTCATATTGTTGACAAGGATGGTGTAAGGGTGGTTCCTAAAAAAATTGAAGCTATGCAGGATTGGCCTCACCCTAAAAATATTAAGAGCTTGTGTGGATTTATGGGTTTAACAGGTTATTATCACAATTTTGTTAAGAATTATGCAAAAAATGAAACACCTCTCACTGCTCTCCTTTAAAATAATTCCTTCACTTCGACTCTAGTAGTCGATCACTCCTTCCATGCCTTGAAATAGCTATGTGCACTATGTTATTCCTGGAACTCCCAAATTTCACCAAGACTTTTTTCTTGGGATGTGATGTGTCGGTAAAAGTAATTGGGGTAGTCCTCATGCAAGATGGTCGGCCTTTGGCCTTCACTATTTCATACAAACATTTGGGCCAATCAATCTATGAAAAGGAAATATTGTCCATTTTGCATGCCATGTATCTCTGGCATCATTATCTATTGGGGAAACACTTCGATATTAAAATTGATCACTAAAGCCTCAAGTATTATGTAACAAAGAATTTCCTCCCCGGAGCAACAAAAATGGATGACCAAGATATGTAGCTATGATTATGAGATCATTTACAAGAAAGGAAAATAAAATGTGTTCATTGACGCTCTCTCCAAAATATATGAAGAAGAAGGGTCCCTCTTTTCCCTCTCCTTAATTGTACCAGATTGGCTCCAAGATGCTTTCTAGGAATGGCTACAAGACCCAAAAATATCTCGCTTGATCCAACAATTGAAAGAACATTCTCCAACTTCTCTAGGGTACTCTTGGAACAATAATGAGCTTCTCTACAAAGGCCTTCTATATTTAAGCAAACAGTCGCAACTTAAATCCATGGTGTTGTCTAATATTCATTCTTCACCCACGGATGAGAATTCATGGTTTACCAAAACCTATGAAAGGATCAAACATTTTTTTTCTTGGATGGTATGAAACAAGACGTTTGCACTTTTGTGGTTAAATGTGATGTATGTCAACACAACAAGGGAGAAAAATTCAAATCACTAGGCACATTGGATCTCTTCAAACTTCATGGCATTCCTCATTCTAATGTCTCTAACATGTATCCCAGTTCACCAACAAGTTTTGGGAAAAAATGTTCAATCTATAGGGAACCCAATTTCATCTCATCACCACCTATCATCCCCTGACTGTTGGCCAAACTGAAATTGTCAACAAGTGTTTGGAAACATATTTGAGGTGTTTTTCATCTAACCAAAAACATTTGTGGGCTCGGTGTTTACCACTATATGATTGGTGGTACAACACATCTTACCATACAACTACTCTCATGACTCATTTTGAAGAAGTATATGGAAAAACTCCACCATCGGTTCTCTCATGCATGCCATGTGTCTTGAAGGTTCAAGACGTTGACAAAAATATAACAATACGCTAGGCCATTCTCCATACCCTCAAAGAAAATTTGGTGATGGCTCAAAATCGCATGAAGCAACAAGTCGATCAAGGTCGTTATAAATGTCAATTTGTTGAAGGGGACCAAGTGTTTCTTTGTCTGCAACCTTATAAGAAAAATTTACTCAAATATGACCATTGTCAAAAGCTTGCTCCCAAATTTTATGGTCCTTATACAATTCTCAAGTTCTTAGGGCCAGTCGCCTACCAGTTAGCGATGCCCATTGATTCTAAGATCCATCATGTTTTTCATGTCTCATGCTTAAATAAGGTGATTGGAACTATGTTCCAAACTCAAACCAGTCTCCCTGAGTTGGATGAAGAAGGTTCATTTGGTTGCATCCCCAATCAGTCTTGGACCAGCGAGAGCATCATCTACATCAGTGCACCATCAAGGAAGTGTTCATGCAATGGAAGGATATAAGAGCAGAAGATGCCACATGGGATCCCTCCACCATTCTACAACAATTTCCTCATCTCAATCCTTGAGGACAGGGATTTTTTTCAAGGGGAGGGCATGTTAGGGACCTAACCTCCCTAACCCCTAACATAAGAGAATAATATATTTTCGATGTAATAAATTCTGACATTAGTTTATAAGGCCTATATAATAAATGGGAACAAGTCAATGTAAGAAGACCTGATAGAAGATTTCACTTCTAGAAAGATCTTTCTCTAGAAGGTTATTTAGAAGATAGAATTAATATAAATAAGAGTAGGAGGAATGCAAAGTTTTGTATTGAGAATTATTGTAATAGATATTTTCTCTGTAGTAGGTTTCCCCTTCGTAGAGGCAAGTGAACATTTATTTCTTGAATAAAGGTATCATTTTTTGTGTTTTTCTTCTCAATATTATGTCGTTCCATTGATAGTGTTTGAATATTCTCGTTTTTGGATAGTATAATACATCTGGTACCTTACATTCTTCTTCGTCATTATAGAAAATCCATCTATGATGAAGGACTCGATACATAGGATCCACTTGTCATTATTAAATTATTTCTTTATCTTTTCTCATAAACTTATCTTATTTTAGTGTTTTTCCATAAATTACATTTGCTTGTTTACCCCTTTCTTTTATTACCTAGTATTTGTTTTTTTTCAAGTATTTATTATGATAATTAAATTTACTTCTTTATTATTATTGTTTATTTATAATAATATGGGGCATGACACTAGGGTGGTGCAACCCTTTAGGTGGCTCACTTTCTAAAGGAGTGTTGCAAATCTTAGAACCTCGACATGGCCAAACACATAAGCTTTCAAAATTTGATTTACCTTTAATAATTTTTTCATTTTTAAAATATATTTACTATATGATTAAAATTTCAATTATTTTATGAATAAATTCCCTTCAAGTGTATTTTTTTTCATTAATACGACCAATTTGATAAATATTGTAAGAAGAATACCTAACCATCACCCCCAACTCCTAAAAGAGAGGAGCAATGACAGACACTTAAGAGAAAAATGAATCATAAACAAATTGCAATTGCTCAGCCACCAAATGTAGCTCCATCGTCTTCTAGGAAAATGACCCCTTTAGGTTCCCATTATCCAACCTATACCAAGAATTCATTGGAGTTTATTCCTAATCAAATAAGAGATTTGGTTCATAAATCTCTAAGGAAGACAATAGAATCATATGCTCCCTCTCAAGAGGAATTGATCCGATTTTCAAAAATTTTAGTGTAAGCAAGTTTGGACCCAGAAGTCCCAACTCCACCCACTTTATAGGCTTAAAGGGAATGCCCAAAATTAGGAAATCCTATAGAAAATGATGATTCTTAGTTAGAATGGTTGGAAGAGTTGGGACAATCCCCAGAAAAAACCTTTATTGCTTCAAGTATGTGCACCAAAAAGAAAGATCAACAAATGGAGAAAGAAGAGAAGGACAAGGGTGACAACTAAGAAAGGATACCTAAGAAGCCCAATCGAAAATTAGATAAAGAAAACTGGGAAGAAGTTGCAAATAGAGACAAGGATATGGGTAATCAAACCACTTTCGACAAGCCCCTTTCCATGGGATCTAGAATAATCAAGAATATTGGAGCTTCAATGTCATCCCATGGAGGATCCACAAAACCCCAACATAAATAATGAATATAATCTCCTAGAATTACAAAGGACTAGGGAGTTGATATAAGGAGGAATATCTAAGGGATATTATTAAAATAAAAAATCCCACCAACCTTCTTCTCTAGTTGACGATGATGGAGGATTATGGAGCCATTTTGACATGTAAGAAGAAGTGTCATGCATGTGAGGGTTTAGTGGAAATTTTGCATGACACCTGAAGAGGTTTATGCACAATTTGAAATAATTCCCTTTCACAATTTGTTTTTTCCTATCAAACTCATCATTGGATTCTAACCAGCTTTATCCATATCTAGTTTGGAAAAAGATTTAATCTTTTCAATATATACATGCCTGTAGCCTATAAAGAAAAGGAATATTATTGGAACTCTTTGTTAAGTCTAAACCAATATAGTAGGTGGGGATTTCAATGTCATTCTTAATAATAAATAAAATAGAGGGTGCATTTTTAGGGACCCATTTAGGGATCATATTTAAGATTTGATCTCGAAGTGGGATCTTGTGGATGTTAAACCAAGTAAAGGAAAATTCACTCGGTCAAATAAAAGAATAGGGTCTAGGCATATTGCAGACTGACTAGATATATTTCTAATTCATAGTGATTTTATTATACAAAACTATCTCATTACTTCTAAGATCATTCCTTTAGTTGTATCAGGTCATAAACCCATTTTGACAGTTTTGAAAGATTCATCTGGTTTTGGACCTCTTCCTTTGAAATTCAATCCCTTATCGTTGCAAGATTAAAAAATGATGGACATTATTTTGGAAGTGCGACACACTTGGATTGTTGACTCTCCACTATACATATGGGAGCAAAATCTTAAAGTAGTGAATATTTCTCTCAATACTTGGGAAAAGAATTCTTTCTTGCCTCCAAATGTTGAGAAAAAGTTTCTCCAATATTAACTTAAATCAGTGCCATCTAGCTTGGAAATATAGGAATTATATGAGGAGTTACAACAAACTAAGCTTAGTATGATCAAAAATACGTAAGGAATTAGAGTTGAAGAATATACTGGGAGACTCAAGTCTAGTCAAGACTTTGGTTGAAAGATGGGGATATCAATACAACTTTATTTCATCGGTAGGACAAAGGTCACTTGTAGAAGAATAATGTCAAAGAGATCACATTGGAGGACAATAGCAACGTCTTTGATTTTCAGGAGATTAAAGTAGCTACCAACAAATACTTTGAATCTCTAAGGACTAAGCAAGAAGGATCAGATCTAGAAGTAACATTAGACATGCTTAGTAATATCCCAATTGTGATCTCTTTATATGACAATGAGGATATTATAAAGGAAATATATGAACTAAAAATCCACAATGCAATTTGGATTCTTAAACTAGATAAGGTATCTAGACCAGATGGATTCACCATCCACTTCTATCGATATTGTTGGAGTTTGATCAAGCATGATTTGAAGTTAACGTTGAAATATGTTAATAGACCTTGCAAAATAGGAGGTAGTACTAATTCCTCTTTTTTGGACCCCATTCCCAAGGAAGCTAATCCAACCTCCTCGATGCAGCCCCCCTTCCCTCTTGGGGTTATGCGACCTCTCGGTCTAGGATATTTCAATGTGTTGAGTCAAATTGACTCTTCAGGCCTTTGCTAGACCCCTATTAATATTACACAAGTCCTCGTTCCTTCTGTGTGCAGGTTCTGACAGACCCACGGGCTATTCCTATGCACTTTTGAAACATCGAATTTCAGGTGCTAGCTCCTTTTTCATTAGCCCCTTCTCTCATGTGGCTGTGGGTTATGACTTCATGGGAATATGTGATTGAAGGCATGGGAAAGAGTGGTTTTAGACCAACCTACTTTTCTCTTCGCAATTCACTACAAAGTGTGATGTATGCCCTTGGTAATAACGTGGTTCCAATTGCGGCCCGCTCAAGAAAAATTAACGTTCGAGCATGTCCTAGCCCCGCAATCCTTCCTGACCGTCGATCTCCAATCCCTTGGTGATGATCTGCTATCAATGACTGCTATCTATCCTCCCTTTCCTGTCTTCTTTCATCCTTCCAAACACAATCCTAGATCTCCACGATCTGTCAACACGCAGCTCCCTTCCAAATCAACGACTACGAATGATTCCAGATTTTCGTTCTTCGGGAGTTTCAATTCTCAAAATTTTCTTCCCTCCGTATGGAAATCTTCCAGAGTGGAAGATATTTTGACACCTTTCCCTTTAAATATGTGGCTAGGATATCCTCCATGAGTCTAGCCTTCAAGAATCTCAGTTCTCAAACTCTCATTTCTTCCGGAGAGATTTTTCCGAAATGGCAGATTGTCTGCCACACATCCTCTTCAATTGATGGTACTTCTCCCACTTCAGGACTTTGGTTTCCTAAACCAAATCAATGGTCCTTTGACCTCCTCCTTGATCAACGATCGAGATCTCCTTCGGGACTTTGGCGCTTTCACCCTCTTTTTTCCTCCGAAGTGCTCCGTACCTAGAATTCCATATCTGGCGCCTTGCGCCCACTTCCAAATCAATGACTGTCGTCTGCTTCAGGACTTCGGCCTTCGACGATCTCAAATCTCAACCACCACAAATCTATGGAGTGAATCCTTATGGAGTGCCAGATCCTCTGAAACCTGTCCTCCCTGATCCAACAACTATCCATTGGAGTGAATCTCCGTCCTCCACATATCCCCTCGCAAATCAACGATCCACGTTCCTCCTTTGGGATCAATAACCCTAAATTCTTTGGGCTTCGGTGCTTCAAAACTTTCTGAAACTCAAATTCTCAAAAACCTCGGAGTATGATCCTTTGAAGTTCATGATCTGGTGACACATATCCAACCTAGATCAATGACTCCCAACTACTTCGACTATTCGGGCTTCAACAATATCAAACTTTCATCCCTCGTGTTCTCCTGGAGTGTTTCCACCCAAAGTTCATGATCTTTCACCACGTGCCCTTCTGGATCTAACGATCCATATTCTCTTTGGCCCTTCGACTCTTTGGTGCTTCGGCTATTCAGGATTTGGGAGTTTCAAACTCCTATGCACTCATTTATCCTGGAGTGCTTTCACCCGAAAAATCAGATATTTCGCCACCTGTCGCTCTGGACGATGGAAAGTCCTTGTTCACTTGGGGACTTCGAGACTTTGACGAGTCCACTCTCCTATGCACACAAGGGTTAAGTCTGGTGCACTTACCTCTGGATCCAACAGTTGTTGGTCCTCTGTGATCAGATCCAACAGATTGGGTCTGTTCATCTCTTATGCACTTCCTTCGTTCACTGGACGTGGATCTTACGGTCTAGGCTCCCTTCCACAACTGATCCCACATTTTTTGTCGCTCCTCCTCCTGAGATTTTGACTTCTTCCACCTTGGAAGAGTTTTTTCAGTGTTCAAAGGTTTCAGCCTTTGAACTTCCTCTTGCAAACCTTATTATCTTGGGTCTTGCTTACGCTTTTGAAAGAATTATCTCTTCTAAGCTTTAGGACTTAGAATAAGTCTTTCACCCACGCACTCCTTGCATTATATATTCTGATATTTTCTATTTTCTCAGTCTCTTAAGGATCTCTTCCATTCTGTTTCCTTTCAAAGGAAAACTTTGTTCCCTCCTGGAAACTTCCTTCTCAATGCACACCTTGTAGAGCTCCTTCTTACAGAGTGTTCAGTAACTCTGTTTCTCTCTGAACTCCACGCAGAGTTCTCCATATTCACAGTTTCCCCTCTAAGGTATTCAATAACCTTGAGGTTCATCTTTATATTGTTATCACCCTAGTGCACCCTCTTGACATGTTCTTTCTGACTCCACAGAATTCAGATGTGCACTCCTTACGCTGGCTACAGAACCTCCAATGTTCTGTTGTGCACTCCTTGCACAGCCTAAAGAACCCAGAGCGATATAACAAATTCAAAGAGGATAAATAAATCTATCTCCTATTGCAAATGAAACTTATCATACATACACAACATTCATTCATGAAATACATAAACACACTATATGTAGGAAAAAATGCTTTTCTATTATCTTTGTGTGTTTATACAGATGTTTACAAAAACTGGACTGCAACATAGTCCCAGTTCTTTCTACTATTCTAACTCTATCTTGAGTTCTTCTTCTAAGACCTCTCTTCTCTGCCAATCTCTCTCTCTCTCTCTCTCTCTCTCTCTCTCTCTCTCTCCTTACAAAATGAGAGCTCTACGAGCTTATCCTATCCACCGCCTTAGTGCTATCACTGTCTCAGTTATGACACCATACTTCCTACGAATCATTACATAAATGAAAATTCCAGGTCTGAGTTAGACCAAGACATGTTTACAATCAACCATTTAAGGAAACTCTTTCCACTACTTGTACAAAGGTATGGCTTGGCATTTATCATCCTTACAACACAAATCCCTATAAGATCAGATTTCAAATTTAAAAATGGGAGGGTCAATGCCTCTCCTTCTATGAAAGGTGGGCTGATGTGCTGGAATGCTGGCGCGTTGCTGAGGTGGAGTGATGTTCCTACATCATACTCCAGTACTGGGAAAATCATGATCTCCTACTCATGAGCTCCTCTTCTCCAGTTTTTAAATCCTCCTGGATCCCAAAAATTCCCTTGGAGTTGTCCTCTTTCTCCTCTCCAGCTATGTTGCTACTGTTGCTTCTTTTTCTTCTTTCCTGCTGCTATGGTAGGTTCTCCTCTGTTTAGTTTCCCTTTGCTGACTGCTTCTGCTGACCTCACCATCAACTTCCTTACTTCCTCTATCACCTTTTCCATCTTCTCCAGTGGTTGGCTCTTCTTATGCAGTCTTCTCTGCTGCACTTCCTCCTCAAACACGTCAAAGGATAGATCAACTTGATCCCCCACGTCATTTTCTTCTTCTGTGGCATTAGTTTTCCACCCTGTTGTAGACTCCAGTTCCACTGTCTCATCACTAAGCTTATTCTTAGCTTCCTCCTCTGACATATTGGTTTCTTCTGTCATCTCCTCTGCTGGTACATCCCCAACTTCCTCTAATTTCTCTCCTGGATAGTATGATCCTCCATATGTCTCCAACTTAGCCTATTGGATATGCCTACTTCTCTCCAGGGTGTCCAATTCCTCATGTAGCTCAGCAAAGTCTATGATGTCTACTTCCTCTTCTGATGCAGGCTCAAGTGTCGCAGTCGTTTCCTGTTCATCTTCTTGGCTGAAAATTTTGAGCAATTCTATTGAATGCTCTTCTCCTGAAATTTGCATGACTGTATTACGACAACCATCTTCCGGTTCTAGATTGTCCAACCAATCCTCCAACATCCTCAATTCTATCTCCCATGGTTTGATCATCTTGACTATGTGCTCCTCTTCCTCTTCTCCTTGGGAAGATTCTAATATCTACTCCTTCATCATGACAGTCACTGTTGGATATCCTTCCTCTGCTACTACACTTTCTTCATGTGCACTAGCCTTCACTTGGTTGTTTGCTAGGAATTCTTTGATCCCTCCAATAATTAGAAAGCTCCTCTGATCCTCTTCCTAGATGGTGAGAGTATTTAACTTCTCATCATCTTCATTCACATGGTCTGCAAATCCACATGAATCGTCACCTATCATCACTCCTTGCTGACATGAACCCACTTCTGAGCTCTTGAGACTTTCAGACAATATCATTTCTTCCCCCCCTGCCCACCTAGCAATTCAAGACTTATTTTCTACCCACCTGGCAGTCTATGAGATCAATTGATCCCATCTCACTGCCTACCTGGAAACTTGAACTTTCATTACTGCTCCTTTGGCAGTATATGAGACCTTCCATTGATCTCTTCCTATTGCTCACCTGGCAACTTGAAAGTTCATTTCTTCCCACCTGGAAGTTTATGAGATCTTTATCTGATATCTCCTCCTCCTCATCATGAAGGTGCCTCCCAATTTCTGGTTCACAGATGTGAATCTATTCCTTTGTGTCTCTAAGGATTTCTACATGCCTCAGCCACCTTCTTGGAATTTTTCATTGTCCTCTGGCTAACAATTTCTGAACTGGCCATTTTACCTTCTTCTTCGTGGGCCACTCATACACGCAATGCACTTTTACATTCTGCTGCATTTTAAATGCAAGCTTCTCCATTCTTACTCTTACCTTTCTAAATTATTTATCCATATCATCTTTACTCCTATGCCAGCGGTCCTTGTCTTGACCACGCTTATGGCCTTTAGTAGCCATGTTCTTCCTCTACATGCCCTCCTGGAAAGCCTATGGATCACTCTACATCTGAGAGCATCTCCATCTTCTCTTACAACTCACCTGGTTGTTTAAATTTTTGTTGTTGTGCATGTGCAACAACATTCTCATAGAGCATCAGTACCCTGCTTCCTTCACTTGCTGTCTAAAGACAACTTTAACTTCTGATACCACTTGATGTTATTATATTATCTCTTTTCACCTCTCTCCACTATAGAAATAAATAATCTGTTCTCTTATACCACCTGATGCAACCCCCCTTCCCTCCTGGGGTTCTGTGACCTCCTGGTCTAGGATATTTCAATGTGCTAAGTCGAATTGACTCTTCGGGCCTTTGCTAGACCCCTATTAATCTTACACAGGTCCCCTTTCCCTTTGTGTGAAGGTTCTGACAGACCTGCGGGCTATTCCTGTGCACTTTTGAAACATCAAATTTTAGATGCTAACTCCTTTTTCATTAGCCCCTTCTTTCATGTGGCCATGGGCTATGAATTCATGGGAATATGCGATTGCAAGCACAGGAAAGAGTGGTTTTATACCAAACCACTCTTCGCTTCGCAATTCACTACAAAGCTCCACGTATGCCCTTGGCAATACCATGGTTCCAATTGTGGCCCGCTCAAGGAAAATTAACATCTGAGCATGTCTTGGCCCCGCAATCCTTCCCGACCGTCGATCTCCAATACCCTGGCAATGATATACGATCAATGACTATTGTCTATCCTCCCTTTCCTTCCTTCTTTCCTCATTCCACACATGATCCCAGATCTCCACGATCTGTCGATAGATAGCTCCCTTCCAAATCGACGGCTATGGCTGATTCCATATTTTTAGCCTTCGGGAGTTTCAATTCTCAAACTTTGCTTCCCTCTGCATGGCAATCTTCTGGAGTGGATGATATTTTGACACATATCCCTTTAAATATGCGACCAGGATCTCCTCCGTGAGTCTGGCCTTCAGGAATCTCAGTTCTCAAACTCTCGTTTCTTCCAGAGAGATTTCTCTGAAATGGCAGATCGTCTGCCACATGTCCTCTTTGATCGATAGTTCTGCTCCTACTTTGAGACTTTGGCTCCCTCAACCAAATAAATGGTCATTCTATCTCCTCCTCGATCAATGATCGAGATCTCCTTTGGGAATTTGGCGTTTTCACCCTCTGTTTTCCTCCGGAGTGCTCTGTACCTGGAATTCCATATTTGGCACCACACGTCCACTTCCAGATCAACGACTGTCGTCTGCTTCAGGACTTCGGCCTTTGGCGATCTAAAATATCAACCACCACAAATCTACAAAGTGAATCATTCTAGAGTGTCGGATCCTCTAACACCTGTCCTCTTGATCCAACGAATGTTCAATGGAGTGAATCTCCATCCTCCACATATCCCCTCACAGATCAATGATCCACGTTCCTCCTTTGGGATCAACGACCCTAAATGCTTATGGGCTTCGGCGCTTCAAAACTTTCCAAAACTCAACTTCCCAAAAACCTCGGACTATGATTCTCCAAAGTTCACGATATGGTGACACCTGTCCATCCTAGATCAATGACTCCCAGCTACTTTGGCTATTCAGGCTTCGACGATCTCAAACTTTCGTCCCTCACATTCTCCCAGATTGTTTCCACCCGAAGTTCATGACCTTTTTCCACATGCCCTTATGGATCTGAAGATCTTCGGCCCTTCGGCTCTTCAACGCTTTAGCTATTTGGGCTTCGAGAGTTCCAAACCCCTATGCACTCATTTTTCTTGGAGTGCTTTCACCTAAAAACTCATATATTTTTCCACCTGTCGCTCTGGACTATGGACAGTCCCTATTCACTTTGGGACTTTGAGACTTTGATGATTCCACTCTCCTACGCACACAAGGGTTAAGTCTAGTGCACTTACCTCCAGATCCAATGGTTACTGGTCCTCTGCACTCATATCCAACGGATTGGGTCTATTCATATTTTCTTTGGTTCCTTCATTCATTGGACATGGATCTAATGGTCCAAGCTCTCTTCCACAACCAATCCCACGGTTTATTTCTCTCCTCCTCCTGAGATTTTGACTTCTTTTGCCTTGGAAGAGTTTTTCAGTGTTCAAAGGTTTCAGCCTTTGAACTTCCTCTTGCGAACCCGACTATCTTGGCTCTCGCTTACGCTTCTGAAAGTGTTATCTCTTTTTATCTTTAGGACTTAGAATAAGACCTTCACCCACATACTCCTTGCATTATCTCTTCTGAGATTTTCGATTTTCTCAATTTCTTAAGGGTCTCGGCCCTTTCGTTTCCTTTCAAAGGAAAACTTCATGCCCTCCAGGCAACTTCCTTCTCAATGCACACCTTGTAGAGCTCCTTCTTACAGAGTGTTTAGTAACTATGTTTCTCTCTGTACTCGGTGCAGAGTTGTCCCTCTTCACAGTTTCCCCTCTAAGGTATTCAGTAACCTTGAGGTCCCTCTTTATATTGTTATCACCCTAGTGCACCCTCCTAGCACATTCTTTTTTACTCCACATAGTTCAGATGCGCACTCCTTGCGTTGGCTACAGAACCTCCAATGATCTGTTGTGCACTCCTTGCACAACCGAAAGAACCCAGAGCGATATAACAACTTCAACGAGGAAAAAATAAATCTATCTCCTACTGCAAATGAAACTTATCATACATCCACAACATTCATTCACGAAATACATAAACACACTATATGCAGGATTTTTTTTTCTTTTCTATTATCTCCGTGTGACTATACAAATGTTTACAAAAACTGGACTCCAACAGAGTCCCAATTCTTTCCCCTATTCTAACTCTATCTTTATTTATGCTTTTGAGGCCTCTCTTATATTCCAATATCTCTCTCTCTCTCTCTCTCTCCTTACAAAACGAGAGCTCTACGAGCTTATCCTCTCCACTGCCTTAGTGCTATCACTGTCTCAGTTACAACACCATGCTTCCTATGATTCATTACTTAAATGAAAAGTCTAGGTATGAGTCAAACCAAGACCTATTTTCAATCAACCATTTAAGGCGACTCTGTCGACTACCTGTACAAAGGTATGGCTTGGAATTTATTAGCCTTACAACACAAATCCATATAAGATCTGATTTCAAATTTAAAAATGGGAGGGTCAATGCCTCTCCTTCTCTGAAATGCACGCTGATGTGCTGGAATGATGGCGCGTTGTTGAGGTGGAGCGATTCTCCTGCATCACTCCTCAATATTTCAACCTATCTCATTGTGCAATGTTTCCTGTAAGATCATGACCAAGATAATGGAAAAAAAACTTAGAAATCTTCGTCTAACACTTATTTTGGAGAACCAGGGAGGTTTCATGCAAAAAAGTGAAATTGTGGATAACATTTTCATGGTTCAAGAGGTCATCCACTCCAACAAATCGAACCCGGAAAACAATATGATAATCAAATTAACATGGTTAATTCCTTTGAAAAGGCAAGACACTCATTTTTATTTGATGTTTTTCATAAATTTGGTTTTATCTCTTTTCTTATTAGGTGGATTGCAACATGTGTAAGAACTCCATGGATATCTCCACTAATGAAAAATATGCATATTATCATAGGATTTGTACTAGTGTAAATCCCACCACAAGATCCCCAAATCTTGCGTAACTATGGAAGAGACTATCAATATCACCTAAGTAGAAATATTCCCTCGTTTTAGTGATGGAGGAGGTACACCACAAGTGAGGCTTCCCTGGTGACCTCAAGGGATTGAATATCAAGTTTAGTATCCAAGCCTACCACCCCTTATCTTTATCACATGTTAGTTGGTCTAGGTATAGGAAGGAAGGGATGGTTGAATTTGATTGTTGTACCTTCCTGAAACAAGAAACAATTTGCAACATATGTATAACAAAAACAAAGCCAAAGTTTGCAGCAATGACCTGTCTAGACACTAGACAAGTTAAATTTCACTTGATTGTTGCAAATTACAGCAGTAAATAACTTTATAACAACAATAAGATATTTTCAACAACATTAATAAATAATTCTCAGAAACACCATAATTGACCATGAAAAGTGAGAATATAACCAATAGAATATTATCCAATTGCTAGAGATGATTTCTAAAAACGTTAAGCCACTTGTAGCTAGGTGTATGTAACAAATTAAGATAGTTTTCAGTGGTTATAGAATACTTTTTTAACAACATCAATTATTATTATGAGTTTGGTAGAGTTAAGGTTAGTAAAGTTAGTAGAACACTTGAGAGATTTAAAATTTTATTTTTACAACTACTTTCACCACAAGAGTTACTTCTAGATTAGTGCCTTTACTATTCTAGGAATATGGAGTCTCAAATGCATCCAAGATTGAAGGTTGATCGAATTGAAACCAAGAGGTAGTATCTAAACGAAAAGGTGCACGCACATTTGGGCCTTAGGATTTGGACCTTGAAGAGAAGGACATCTTGTGTGAAAGCACTTTTGGGCCCTAGATATCATTTCTCCCTTATTGTAGCTTCACTCAGGTCAAAGATCAATTGTCTAGGGATAAAATCCTAAAGTGCTAGAACTTTAGGGCTTTAGGATTCTAACCCTAGAAAGGAAAATTTTCCAACTTGAACAAATAGAAATTTGTGAGGGGAAGAAGCGCTTATGTTCCCCTTGTAGGGTTTCAACAAAACAAGACTTCTTGCAACAAAATAGCAATTTCACCATTTATATCAACAAAATACCATAAAATTGTGGAAAATTTCTTAATTTATCCAAGAAACCAAGAGCATAAAACCCTAATTGCAAAAATATCCATCTAAAATCATCAAAGCATCCACAAGATACCATTTCTGAGCATAGTGCATGAGAGAGAAATACCAAGAAGGATAAAATAACAAAAATCCTACAAGTGTTTCCCCACAAAATGGTGAATAATCATGATGATAAAATAAAGCCTAGTGTTAGTCTTCTTATAGAATGCTATCCTAGCTAATTTGTCCACAAACATAACACAACATTTAATTTAAGTGAGGCCGACCCCTTATTCAACCTTTACAAAATGCTAAAGTGAAAAAATACATCATAAATGGCCACACATGTGGTGATTTCAATACTTCTTAAGCTAAGAGAGGGCCTCCAAAGGCCACATGGAATCATCTAGAAGTGGAGAAATGGAAAATTTATGTCTCCTTTGTCCTAGTCCTGCCAAATCATCACCAGTACACCAAGTGTCCACTAAGCACTAGCTCCATCAAACCCTAAAAGATGACATCATCATAAACGTAGGGCCAATGTCCAAGATCCATGATGGAGGGAGCTGCATCTCCTCTATACAAGGTATCTATATATCTACTACTACAATGTCCTTGATCTTGGTGAAGAATAATCTATGGGGTATTATGCTCATCCTATGGGCTTCCAGCCCATCTATGTGCCACCATGACTAAATCTTCTCAAACCAAGCCCATATGTCTGTCGTCCAAGGTTCTGAGGATGTGAGAGTTGATTTATGAGGGTGGTGAGTCACTGGATGACCCATTACTACATATTGAAAAATTCGCGATGACCACTTGCGACGAAAGTACTCTTTCGTCGCAACATGCAAGAGAAAAAGTTCAATTTTTCTAAATCCACCCCGTATTCGTCGCTATCTCGACGCATGTACTTTGACTAAATTAATATGGTCAATGTTTGTCACAAGAGAAACGAATATAGTTTGTTTAAATTAATATGGTCAACATTTGTTGCAAGAGCGACGAATTACCTAACATTAAAATTGACCGTCAAAAATGACAAATAAATAGGTAAAAAAAAAGAAATATTTTTAGGTCACGGTCGTCGCAATTGCGATGATAGTGACCTAAAATTAGACTATAAATATTTGACAATTTAAATATGTTGAGATAATCTTTCTATAACAATGACGGTTCCAAAAGGGTATTTTTGTGCGAAAGAATGTCGCGGAATGTTATTAGAGGTGGGGGGAAAAGTAAAGAGGGTGAAAAGGGTGATGGTAGATGTTATTTCCCTTGTGAAAAATGTTGCCTCGAACATCCTGTACGAATTTTAATAACAACAACTACAAAACATTGTAGGAAATATGGGCACATTGATGGCAGATCGAATGAATATCGTCCCATGGTAATTATCTATATATTCATTATCTTTTTTTATTTTGTCAATTTTATATAAATAAATAAATATAT
>JZKD02S2373236.1:12643-26172 GCA_000966675.3 Picea glauca
CTTGAGTTATGTGCTTTTTGTGTATTTCCATTTCCTAACCATATTTTCTTCACTCAATGGATCTTGAAGATTGAAAGACTACAATTTAGTAATACATCTATTGTGGTCTATATACTGGAAGTTTGTTCAGTTACAATTTTTCCTCTGTTATTACTGTGAGTAAAACGAGACCTGTATCTATGTAATTTTCCTCATTTTAAATCAACTATCAAGGATTCCTTCTTCATAATTATTCTACTGCGAATAAGGTAAGATTTATCTTTATTTGATACCTTATTTTATTTTAACAGTCTTTGTTAATCAATTCTACTTTTCATAAGATCAAAATTTAAAAGGACTAGAAGGAAGATATATTGTCTCTGTGTTTTCTAATCATTAAAATTCATTTGAAGTTTCATCTTAAAAATGAAGGTAGAAAAGCATTAAAAAATCAATTTTATTAAATGTTTGGATGCCTGACATTATTCTGTGAGCCAAGAATCAATATCAGGAATAACATAGAGTAATACTCCCTGAAGTACACTTCGTCGAAGAACCTATATTATCTCCACTAGTAGATCAGATGGTTGAGATTTAATCTCCCGTGTACTAGATAGTCCCGACCCATCTAGAGACTCAAAGAAATAGACGATGATGACTTAATAAAGAATTAAGATGGACGTTCCTTAATTAATTCAAGACTTCAGTGCTCTAGGACTCTGAAACATTACAACTCTCAAGTCGTTCAACTCCCCGAGAGTTTTACCTTTCAAAGTGGTCATCAAGTGACGATGACTTCTTACCATCAGATAACACCTCTACTTATGCTATCCTTCCACTAGTTAATCCAACAACCATGAATTAATCAAGCGTCAGGATGGATGATCCTTATTCATTTTGGGACATCGGTGCTCCGAGACTATGGGATATTACAACTCCTAAGTCGTTCAACTCCCACAGAGTGATACCTACCGAAGTTCTTACACCATCCTTCCACTTTTTGATCTAACGGTTGATAAAAGTCTCGAAGGAATCTTAGATCAATGGTATGTGTGAATTTGTGACTTTGTCCTTTGACACTTTCACTGGTAGAGATGTTGGACATTCTCAGAGGCTATAATCTCAGAGATGACATTACATACTGATGTCACCTATGGTGACATGGACCCTTGGTATGTGTTCCACGTGTCACCCAGAAATGAACAGGTTGAGGTCCAAAAGGCACTGAATTCATGTGACACATGTCCCCACACGACACCCCTGCCACATGGCATAAGGCACACCATCAACTAAGTGGACGGTCCACATTTATCTGCCCTAGATATGACGAACTGCATGATTTCACGGATTGTGGCTTTGCACTTTGTGGCTTTAGCACTTCACAGCATGGAAACTTCGCAGCTTCAAAACTTCACAACTTCGATGTTTGGTGGATTTTCCTAATATCCAGTAATTGTCGAAATGGCAAAGTTTCAAAGTCCTGAAACTTCGCTATCCTTCCACTCTGCATCTATGAATCACATTACTCATGAAATTCCTATCATATTGTACGGTCGACAGGACTTCGCGACTTTGGCTTTCAAAATTTCATGCTTTTTCCCTATCTCTAATAATCGTCGAAGCGATGGAGTTCCTGAGTTTTCCATCTCCTGCTTGGATTCGATCAATGGATAAGGATCAACCAGTTTGATCTGATGGTTGTGACTTAATCTCTCCCAGCCTATGGTTTCAAATCTATCTGATGGTCCTCATTCACTTAACTTCTGATCCAATGATATATAATTCCCTGATACAATGGTTGTGATATCTCCCGAATTCAAAAGGGAATGGTCACAATTCCATGATCCTTTACAAAGGATCTCTATCTGCACTAGGCTTTGGCTTCTGCGCGATATCTGCAACGTTATCTCTCCTGAGCTTTAATATGTTGAAGTCATATTATTTCTTAACCATAATACCATGTCCAACAGTTCCAACACATACTAACCCGATATTTCAACCATAAGCTCTAATAGCAATCTGTAACGTACCCAACCACCCATAGGCTAGGCATGCTATTTCAAGATCATTTCTGAATTATTTTCGAATTCTGATAAATTTTTAATTAATTAAGAGGAATGAAATATTCACATGAAGACATCAAGATTCATGCTACAATATAAAATATGTTTAAAAATGCTATGGATAGCAATAAACAACAATCAGGCACATAAAAAATGAACATATTAGAGATATTAATTAATACACAATGGAAATAAATGTATAAGCAGATAAACACGTGACACAGAGAACTTATCTTTAATGAAATGAATCACCAACTGGTTGCAGACCAAGGATGTTCCACCCAACTGTAGACACCGTTGTTCTAATTCTCAACAACAATGTCACCCTTGAGCTAGGGATATGAATCCACAAGGACAGTTCTAGAGTGTCACTCAGCCCCCCAAACTAGTCAGCACTCAAGTTCCCATAGGCTTCTCAACACACACAACAATCCAAAGAACACAATATCTCTTCTACCCATCCCGCACAACCCAAGATAATGGACCCCCTTCTATGCCATTCAATCCCTCAGAATGTCCACCTCCTTCTAGGGATTCAGTGCATCTGGTCAAGAATATCCATGTTAGGACTCTCAGGATTCATTGTTGTGGGAAAAAATTAACACATTCCAATGCATCTCATACATGCAAGCATTAATTCATGGCTGGAATACACCAATAATCATTACTGCCAACAAAACCATGGCTCCTATCCATAATTTTTTTTCTTTACCAAGCTAAGATCAAAATGAATGAGGAATGAAGAGTGGGTGAAAGAATCAATGGAGAGAGAAAAGAATGAATAGTGTGAAGAAATGAATAGTGAGTGAGTGAACCCCAAAACATACCAAAGATGGGTTTATATATTTCTTGGGATGAAAGAACCATATGGCCTTCCCCCAAGAAGCTTATGTAACCGATATTCTTCATTAAAACAAAAATGGGTAAATAAAATATAAAATAAATACTTATCCCCTCAAGCCCCCTCTCTTGTGGAATCATATCTCCCTATAACTCTTGTCCTTGTTCGTCTAGCAGGAAGTGATATATTTATTATTAATAATGATAAAGAAATTACATTTCCTAGGCACACTGGCCTCTTTTATTTGTTTGGGCACTCTGGCCTTTCATAAATTAACTAAATACATTATTTAATATGGGGCTCAAAATCGGGGTATTAAAGTGATCCTATTACATGAAATTGTTAATGAGTGTTAAAGAAGATAACTGTAACTTCTAAAATTCAAACAAGATTTTTCCAAATTTCCTGCAACATCTTGAGTCACGAATGGAAGGGGCCTGTGGTAAAAGTATGATTACGACATGAATGCACGGAATTGAAATAGAATTTCTTTGTAATCCACCTATTCCTCCTCCATCACGGGGAAAAACGATGGATGACCACCAAAACCTGGAAATCAGAAAGAAAAAAAAGGACTAAGGGTCTGGGATGAAACCAAACCACTCTCATTTTCCAGCAAGTCACTAGAAGATTTTTCTTATATGCTAGACACACCACCACAAACTGACTGTAGATATGAAGAAAGATGCCAAAAAAAACATAAAAAACATCGAACAACCCCCATGCAACAAAGAGTTTGTAGATTGTCACAGTTTTTTGTTTTTTAAGATAAAGTTTCATCAAGAAATATTTCCCTCTAGACAAAGTTCTATATTCAAGTTCTCAAGTTCTCATTAATCATATGAAATTATAATTTCTAACTAAATTCTTAAAAAACAAATTAAATTTATGCACTTTTTAACTTACAATATATAAATGCAATTAATTAATGGAATTGATTTATTATCTTAGGGGCTCAAGTGTGGAGGATCAAAAATTTTGAACTACTTTACCATAGAACATATGCACTATGGTCTTACCTAGAAATTGTAGAATATATTCAACTTGAACATTTTTCCCGACAACCATTGAAACTTTTCCCGTATTAGCCCAAATACACCTTTTTTTCCTTGTAGAGCTAGACCTCTAGTGCAAATCCTCTCAATGATTTTCCTCCACTTTCTTAACTACAAGATTTGTCACAATAAAGCCCGAATCATTTGGAATATTGGGCACATGATTTGGGCTAGTTCCAAAGTCAATGTTGCCATGGACCAAAGAAAACTTGATTTTTTTGGAGTCCAAGCATGACACCTTGAGTGTCTCCACTCCAGTGCATGAAGGCTTTGACTCTTTGGAAACTTCCAAAATAAACGTGTGAGGTTTTTTGATATTTTGTTGTAACTACAGAAGATATTATTTTGTATGTGTATTGGTCAAACATCGAGAAGGTTATTGTAATATTATTATATAAATTGACTCAAAAGATATTATTATTTTATTGTTATCCTTATTGTAAAAGTCAAAACGACCCCTCTTAGGGTTGCATCTTTTTGGGAGTCGGTTATGTGTATAAATAGAATTGAGTTCCTCTCATTTGTACACACACACAACTCGGCTTCTCTTGTGTATTTGGAGCATAGAAAAGGAGGTCTAATGTAGAAAGTCTTGGTTTCTTGGTCTTTGGTATATTGGTCTTGGTATATTTATGGAGAGCTCTAATATGACATTGTACTGGTTGAAGGAATCTATACTGAAGAATTGGTTGTTGGGTTTTCTCCCCCACGAGGGCTTCCCAGGATATATATTGTGTTCTATGATTGTTTATCTTTCAGTGATCCTATTAAATGCAATTGTTAATTAATGTTAAAGAAGATAACTGTAACTTCTAAAATTAAAACATGGTATCAAAGCAGGCCTGAACAAAAGACAATTCACAGATCTAGAAGACAAAATGAGCCTTTTATATTGATAGGATTTGTTTTCGGATAAGGAAAGGTCACCAATAATTGCACCCTAGTGGAGCACATATTTTCCCTGGATTAGATCTACAGAATCCAAAATTTTGTGATTTAGGGGCAGGATGACTACCAGAACCAAGATTGATGAGAAGTTGGAGGGAGTTGACAAATTTAGAGCCTGGAGGTACAGAGTATACCTCCTCCTAGAAGAACATGATCTAGAGAAGTTCACTAAGGAAGAGGTTTCAGAACCAGAGGGAGATGATGATAAATAAAAGAACAAGAAGGATATGGTAAAAGCAAAGAGGATTATTTCATACTCCATTAAGGACCATATTATTCATCACATATCTTCATTATACACTCCAGACAGAAATGACTATAGAAATAAACTCTATTCTCAAGTATGCTATATAAACAAATATGATAGCAAGACAAGATAAAATGCCTACCTCGTCCAAATGTTCGATGAAGTCCATCGTTGAGCACTTGACCCAAAGCAATATACCTACAACTAGTCCTCAACAACCAAGCAAAGAAAGCATATGGTGATAATATATGATATTAGCACATTCAATAGCATAATCCATTAACATTCATAACAAATACACCCATGGAATAATAATTCAAATATTTGCAAGATATCAATTGGACAAGAAAAGAGTATTTCTATTAAGATATGATCAACAAAAGTGAATAAGTTACAGACTTCCATGTCGGCACGGTTCGGAACCGAGAAACCAAGTTCTTCTAGCTAGGCCTCCATCACTTCAATCCTCCACCAAAGGCAATCTCATAGAAGAGAGACCATGAAGTTCTCAATCAATAAGGGAAGAGCTTGGGGGTTGAACACTATGTTCAGACTTAAAGGATAAAGGGATGCAGACTCAATATGAAATGAATAATTCCTCTAGAGTAACTTTTCTCTCAAAGTTGAATTCTTTCTCCTCTTTTCCATAGCTCGTAATTGGCCCATTTATAGCCTTCAAGTGGAACTGAAGGGTCGATTCAGAACATTTCCAGTATATGGAAGGCCAAGGATCTTTGATCTCTTGTTGTGACATGGAAACTCGACACTATTTTTCAATTATAGGAACATTTCTCGATGTACATGGGCTGTAGTGGTGCAACCTACATATACACATGATGTATAGTAGGCAAGGTGTGTATATGTGGAAAAAATGTATTTTTAGCTCTAGGATTTTCAAAAAGGGATGACAAGTCTGCATACGGAAATGGAAAAATGCTTTCTTGTGCAATATTGCATGGGGTGAGGTAAATATTGCTATAATAGATGCCCCTTGATGTGTGACGTNATATGAAATTATAATTTCTAACTAAATTCTTAAAAAACAAATTAAATTTATGCACTTTTTAACTTACAATATATAAATGCAATTAATTAATGGAATTGATTTATTATCTTAGGGGCTCAAGTGTGGAGGATCAAAAATTTTGAACTACTTTACCATAGAACATATGCACTATGGTCTTACCTAGAAATTGTAGAATATATTCAACTTGAACATTTTTCCCGACAACCATTGAAACTTTTCCCGTATTAGCCCAAATACACCTTTTTTTCCTTGTAGAGCTAGACCTCTAGTGCAAATCCTCTCAATGATTTTCCTCCACTTTCTTAACTACAAGATTTGTCACAATAAAGCCCGAATCATTTGGAATATTGGGCACATGATTTGGGCTAGTTCCAAAGTCAATGTTGCCATGGACCAAAGAAAACTTGATTTTTTTGGAGTCCAAGCATGACACCTTGAGTGTCTCCACTCCAGTGCATGAAGGCTTTGACTCTTTGGAAACTTCCAAAATAAACGTGTGAGGTTTTTTGATATTTTGTTGTAACTACAGAAGATATTATTTTGTATGTGTATTGGTCAAACATCGAGAAGGTTATTGTAATATTATTATATAAATTGACTCAAAAGATATTATTATTTTATTGTTATCCTTATTGTAAAAGTCAAAACGACCCCTCTTAGGGTTGCATCTTTTTGGGAGTCGGTTATGTGTATAAATAGAATTGAGTTCCTCTCATTTGTACACACACACAACTCGGCTTCTCTTGTGTATTTGGAGCATAGAAAAGGAGGTCTAATGTAGAAAGTCTTGGTTTCTTGGTCTTTGGTATATTGGTCTTGGTATATTTATGGAGAGCTCTAATATGACATTGTACTGGTTGAAGGAATCTATACTGAAGAATTGGTTGTTGGGTTTTCTCCCCCACGAGGGCTTCCCAGGATATATATTGTGTTCTATGATTGTTTATCTTTCAGTGATCCTATTAAATGCAATTGTTAATTAATGTTAAAGAAGATAACTGTAACTTCTAAAATTAAAACATGGTATCAAAGCAGGCCTGAACAAAAGACAATTCACAGATCTAGAAGACAAAATGAGCCTTTTATATTGATAGGATTTGTTTTCGGATAAGGAAAGGTCACCAATAATTGCACCCTAGTGGAGCACATATTTTCCCTGGATTAGATCTACAGAATCCAAAATTTTGTGATTTAGGGGCAGGATGACTACCAGAACCAAGATTGATGAGAAGTTGGAGGGAGTTGACAAATTTAGAGCCTGGAGGTACAGAGTATACCTCCTCCTAGAAGAACATGATCTAGAGAAGTTCACTAAGGAAGAGGTTTCAGAACCAGAGGGAGATGATGATAAATAAAAGAACAAGAAGGATATGGTAAAAGCAAAGAGGATTATTTCATACTCCATTAAGGACCATATTATTCATCACATATCTTCATTATACACTCCAGACAGAAATGACTATAGAAATAAACTCTATTCTCAAGTATGCTATATAAACAAATATGATAGCAAGACAAGATAAAATGCCTACCTCGTCCAAATGTTCGATGAAGTCCATCGTTGAGCACTTGACCCAAAGCAATATACCTACAACTAGTCCTCAACAACCAAGCAAAGAAAGCATATGGTGATAATATATGATATTAGCACATTCAATAGCATAATCCATTAACATTCATAACAAATACACCCATGGAATAATAATTCAAATATTTGCAAGATATCAATTGGACGAGAAAAGAGTATTTCTATTAAGATATGATCAACAAAAGTGAATAAGTTATAGACTTCCATGTCGGCACGGTTCGGAACTGAGAAACCAAGTTCTTCTAGCTAGGCCTCCATCACTTCAATCCTCCACCAAAGGCAATCTCATAGAAGAGAGACCATGAAGTTCTCAATCAATAAGGGAAGAGCTTGGGGGTTGAACACTATGTTCAGACTTAAAGGATAAAGGGATGAAGACTCAATATGAAATGAATAATTCCTCCAGAGTAACTTTTCTCTCAAAGTTGAATTCTTTCTCCTCTTTTCCATAGCTCGGAATTGGCCCATTTATAGCCTTCAAGTGGAACTGAAGGGTCGATTCAGAACATTTCCAGTATATGGAAGGCCAAGGATCTTTGATCTCTTGTCGTGACATGGAAACTCGACACTATTTTTCAATTATAGGAACATTTCTCGATGTACATGGGCTGTAGTGGTGCAACCTATGTATACACATGATGTATAGTAGGCAAGGTGTGTGTATGTGGAAAAAATGTATTTTTAGCTCTAGGATTTTCAAAAAGGGATGACAAGTCTACATAGGGAAATGGAAAAATGCTTTCTTGTGCAATATTGCATGGGGTGAGGTAAATATTGCTATAATAGATGCCCCCTGATGTGTGACGTCAAAGGATTATATGCGATGGTCGAACTACATTATAAAAACCCAGAAGTGGAGTGATGGGGAACTAGCTAGAAGAACTAGTTTCTCATTACAATCTGTACTGACTTTTCAAACATGGCTTCCAATTTGAATTACACTACAGATCCATGTGAAAATATACCAAACAACTATCTGTGGCCATGAATAGAAAAACACAAATGCGGTTACATGCCAAATATTGTCATAGTCACGAACAAGGCCTAGTAGAATTGGTCTCAAAATCAATCTGAAGATATTTGTATACAATGGAGTACAATCTGATCTCCCATGATTACTGAAGTCACATAGGTACTAGTCCAATGAAAAGGAAGCAACAACTCAGGAAAGTTACGGCCACATAATGATGTCTTTAAGTATTCTACACAATCTGCTAAAGGTGCAAGTCTACATCATGTGAATAAAGGAGTTGAGGTCGAACACAATGAGACTTTGTTTGATTACCAGTCATTGAGGTATATCGTTAACAAACGCGAGACAACTTTTCGATGATGAAAGTAGGTATCAAGGCACTGAGTACATTCTTACAAGTGTGAATAAAGGAGTTGGGGTCAAACACTTGAAGAATCCATCGATCATGAGACATTGGTGTATTCCCAACTGCCAATGGTGAGAGGACCCGCCACTAATGGTTGCAAACCTCAAGGTACTCATAGAACTCTAGGTCTCATTTCCAGAATAGGTGAGATGAAGTCAATGGAAGAAAGTTAGTCGTGCATGGAGATTTCATAAGAGGCTCCACCACCACCACTTTTCCCCCTGAAACTAATATTCCATAATAGCAAAGTACCCGAGTCTAGTTGTAAATTTTCTCATTCCAGAGTTTTTAGACCAACACAAAACATTGAATTCTTCCTCCTCCAACTTAATGCAATTAGAGACTAACTTACCAATGAAACAACGCCACTCATTTTCTTTTGGGTCTTCCAAAACCATATCATATGCTAAATTCCATCCCAATCTTCCCCTCACTTGAGGGGATTGATCCTTAGTGTATGTAAGTGTTAATATTCCTACCTAATGAAGAGAGCAAAGGAGGGAGGTTGAAAGACAAAAAATATTATCAATGCCCAACTAGGGGTCCTCCCTTGTTCTTACTTTCCTTCCATTTCCTATCATCCACATTGTCCACTAACCTACTAGAGGAAAAGTTGCAACCAAAACTTTCCATACAATATATCCTTTCNAAGAAAGTTGTGGCCACATAATGATGTCTTTAAGTATTCTACACAATATGCTAAAGGTGCAAGTCTACATCATGTGAATAAAGGAGTTGAGGTCGAACACAATGAGACTTTGTTTGATTACCAGTCATTGAGGTATATCGTTAACAAACGCGAGACAACCTTTCGATGATGAAAGTAGGTATCAAGGCACTGAGTACATTATTACAAGTGTGAATAAAGGAGTTGGGGTCAAACACTTGAATAATCCATCGATCAGGAGACATTGGTGTATTCCCAACTGTCAATGGTGAGAGGACCCGCCACTAATGGTTGCAAACCTCAAGGTACTCATAGAACTCTAGGTCTCATTTCCAAAATAGGTGAGATGAAGTCAATGGAAGAAAGTTAGTTGTGCATGGAGATTTCATAAGAGGCTCCACCACCACCACTTTTCCCCCTGAAACTAATATTCAATAATAGCAAAGTACCCGAGTCTAGTTGTAAATTTTCTCATTCCAGAGTTTTTAGACCAACACAAAACATTGAATTCTTCCTCCTCTAACTTAATGCAATTAGAGACTAACTTACCAATGAAACAACACCACTCATTTTCTTTTGGGTCTTCCAAAACCATATCATATGCTAAATTCCATCCCAATCTTCCCCTCACTTGAGGGGATTGATCCTTAGTGTATGTAAGTGTTAATATTCCTACCTAATGAAGAGAGCAAAGGAGGGAGGTTGAAAGCCAAAAAATATTATCAACGCCCAACTAGGGGTCCTCCCTTGTTCTTACTTTCCTTCCATTTCCTATCATCCACATTGTCCACTAACCTTCTAGAGGAAAAGTTGCAACCAAAACTTTCCATATAATATATCCTTTCACCAACTTCCTAGACTGCCTGAACTAGTCCTCGATCGACACATTACCCAGGTACTTAGTTTTTATTACCTTTCCCCATAAAGATAAATTGTGAGTAAGTCTCCAAAGAGATATAACTACAAGAGATTGAGAGAAAACATAGTTACCAACTTAAAAATAATTGTGACCTCAAAATGAGAACTCTATCCCTTAAAACCCATATTTTTGCATAAAAAACATGAAAATCAACCCCCAAATCAAAAAGTGGTGCTATCGGTAACACCGTTTTTTTTATAACGAGGTAAAAATTACAAAATTTTCAAGCATGGCCTTCAAAAATCACACAATAGCTCAGAAAAACCTTAAAATTGACACTCAAATAAAAATGTGGTGCTACTAGTAGCACCCATTTTTCTAACAGGGTCAAAATTACAACAATTTTCAAGCATGGCCTTCAAAACTTATACAATAGCTCAGAAAAACCTTAAAATCAACATCTAAATTAAAAAATGATGTTACCTAAAGAAACAAGTTTTTTTAAACATTAAATGATCTAGAATCGGATCCAGAAGCCTGACAGGGCTCAAAAAGGCTCAAAAATGAAAGTGCTCAGAATCCGACGAAACCAGTGCCATTGCGTTCGTCTCGTCTTCTTTATTTCGGACATATATTTACTTCATCAAATGGGCTTTGTATGAGAAAGATATTGCGTTATTTCCGAAAACCCAAACATGCAAAAAAAGGGGATGACTGTACAGTCCATACAGTCTGTACAGTGCCACGTGGTAGGATGTCTGTATAGGCCATATAGATGATGTGGCAACTCCTGGAGGTGACACGTGGTAGGCTGATATGGCATACGACAGACAACTGGACCAATCTATGAGTGACAAGTGTCGCCACTGTAAGGGTGACATGTGGCACGGGATGACGTCAACAAGTGACTGGGTAGGTACAGTGGCAGGGTACGTGGACCTTCCGGCATTTGATGTGTGGCAGACTTCTATTAGTTGTTGAGGTGCCACATGGTCCAGTCATGGGCTGCCACGTGGCACCCTATGGTTGGTTCACGGTTTGTGTAAAATTTTATGTGTTTCACCGGGGTCGAACCCCCGACCTATTCTCCGGGCTATGGACTGGCAGGACCGGGCTAACCGCCCAACTGACGGGTGTTTCTTATTATCTATACGACAAAGAAACTATTTAAGTTTGTTCAAAGTTATTTTTGGAGGCGGGAAGGGCTGGGGCCTAGCCCCAGCCCTTGGTTGTATTACCACCCATATGGCTACGGGTGCGGAGGTTTAATGCTACGGAAGTTCGGATAAGGGCCAGCCCCTGGTCCCGTGCCAACATAAAAATGCCACCCAATAGAACTGGGGTATTCCCTACAACAGGGCGTGGGGGTTATAACTATTAGCCCGTGGGCCTATGCCAACGCACCACAGAACCGGGAGCCGACGCAAAGAATGGGCCAACGCTTAGCCCTTGGGCTAGCGCTTGGCCAAATATAGCATTCATACGACCAAGTTTAGGGGCGCACGCCCAGGCCTCGGGGGATAATGTCCAAATTTACACAAAAGTGGGTTTTTGTATTAAGTTTTGGGATTTTTAAATGATATTATGCCTGTTTTTAATTGATTTTCTCCAAATTTTGGGAGATATTGGGCATTTTTGGAGCCCAAATTTTGGGAGGAATTTGGGGATGGATAACCAACTTCAGATCTATATAAACCAGGCCTGTTTGAGGCCATGGAGGACAGTCAGAGAAGAGTTATGTTGAAGGGAAGCCAAGCCAAAGCCATTTTTATGCAGGGAAGCTATTGAGGAGCAGACGCTTGCAGGCCATTTCTGGGAGCTCCGGACGTCCGTTTTGTGTGCCATTTTATTTGGTTCTAGAGATCTGGAAGAACATGACCAGATCAGTCTTGTAGCCAATTGGCACTGCTATGATTTACTTTTGAGCTTTTGAACAGAAATAAAGAAGCCTCCCCCACAGAGATAGGCCCAGAGATGTAGGCAACGTTGTGCCGAACTCCGTTATCAATTCTTGTGTTATGGTTTGTTGTCTATTATTTCATTTCAGATCTACATATGTGTATATGGCTATCATAATTCCTCTTCTTTCCGCATTCTTTCATTAAGCTTCTCAATTGGATAATTAACGCATGCAAAATTAAAACTCAACCATAGTCATTAAAAGATCCTACGGATCAAGTGGTATCAGAGCTAGTTGACATTTGGATTTGAGTTTTGCATGTTAACCAGGGAAAAGCTACAATGTGGTGAAGGTGAGATTGTTGCAGAGAATCCATTAATTGGATTGAGAAAGAGAGCTTCTCACAACGAGAAGATGGCATTGGAAGAAGGGATTTCTCAGGATGAGAAAGAGTTCCGGAAAACATTCCTTGCTATGTCGGAGATGGTGAGAGTTTTGTACAAGGATTACCTGGAACGAAAGAGACCAGTTTTGGGTGAATCTTCAAAGGGAAAAAGTGAAGAGGAAGAGGACCATCCTCAGATTCCTCCTTCACCTCCATCATCACCTCCTTCTTCTCCTTCTTTTTCAAGTTCAAGTTCTAAATCTAGTGGAAAGAAAAATGTTTATAAGCATAAAAGTGAAATTCCATTGTTAAAACTTGATGTTAAATTTGAGTTTCCCATATATGATGGTGAAGTAAATGAAGAAAAACTTGACAATTGGATCAGGCAAATGGAGGTATACTACAATGTGCAACAGATCAAGGATGAGGCCACACAAATTAAGTTGGCATCTTTGAGACTTGTAGGTACAAGTCTCATCTGGTGGCAAAGAAAGCTGCAAAAGGGAACACAACATGTGGGTAATGTATTTCCATCATGGAAGAGTTTCATTTCTACACTTAGGAAACAATTCTATCCTTTGGGTTATAAAG
>JZKD02S2373236.1:26182-42874 GCA_000966675.3 Picea glauca
GAACAAATTCTCACGAGTTCCATAGTGAAACCGGGCATTGGTCAATTCCTAAAACGCCATGGGATGAAAGAGTGTGTCACCTTTGTGACACTAAGAAGGTTGAAGATGAAAAGCATTTTCTCTTAGACTGTCTAGCCTATACCCATATTAAATCTTATTTTCAAAATATTAGTCACACTACCAACCGTCCTAACCTCTTAACTCAACAAAAGTATGGTGATCTTGGAAAGCTTCTCTTAATGCTTTTCGAGCACATAATTTTTTTTCTAAAAAATCGCAAGTAATCGCTTATCTTAGTGGAGGTTAATCATCATCATCATATAATCATTCACTAAACTATTTAATTATTTAATTGTTTCTTAATTTATATCTAATTATTTAATTAATACTTAATTCATATTTAATTATACTTGTAATGTTTATTTGAATCCATACATTGAATGTTTTATATGCAAAATTCACCACCCTTGACATATCATTAAAGAACAAAAAATTATAACAACCTCCAAACTTTAAAAAGCATTTGCATGAAAAAATATATATATATATATATATAAATTAATATAAACCAATAAAAAAATATATAAATATAAATTAATATAAACTAATATCATTAAATATTAACTTGGTAATATAAATTAATATAAACTAATATCATTAAATATCAACTTGTTACACATACTATTTATTAGAATACTATTTATGAATTTTTATTATTATATTTGTAATTTATGAATTTTTATTATTATATGTGTAATTTCATATATTGGATTTAGGTTTAAGGGGAGATGGTTCACTTGATTTTTTGGTCCTTTGGAATTATAAAAGGTTATAAATGTTTGGTGGATTGAAGACTTTTTCACCTTAAAGGTACTTTTTATAGTGATCTTGATGCTTTCTTAATAACTTATTGTTATTATCTAATTTAAGGTTAATTTAAGCTTATATGGTAATCAAAAGTAAAATTGATTTCATATAAGATCATAATTTATGTCAATTGTAAAATTGATTTTACAATAATAATAAATAACAAATTTATGGTTGGGTGGAACCTTTGTTTAAAGCAATTGATTTCACCACTTTTTTAAAAAGATAAGTGTTAGTGAGTTAATTTATGAGTTTAATTGTTGCACCTTTTACTCTATTATCTATCTTCCTAAGTTAATTTATGAGTTTAATTGTTGCACCTTTTACTCTATTATCTATCTTCCTAAGTTAATTTATAAGTTTAATTGTTTTACTTTTTACTTTCTGCATGAGAATGAATTATGTTTTTAACCAATATGGACAATGACATGAGTTTGATTATTATGTTGTTCATAATTGTGTTTAAAGGGATGCAATCGTCACACACACTTGGAAATAATGAGGATGAAACATTCATGTTAGTTAGGATAATATATGTGCATTTAAATAATGGTATCTACAATGGTTAATTATGTGTATTATTTTTATACATTTCATTAATGATAGGCTACATGAATTTAATTTGCAGAAAATTTTCAAATTTATGTAAATTTTTAGTTTCTCAATTAAATTAGAAAACATCCCATCAAACTATCTAGTTTTTAGAGAGGTTATGACATTTTTCTTGTTAATATTGTTTCCATGTTTACCATTTTTTCTTTGGTTGTAGCCAAGAACCAAGTATGATAAGCAAGTATGATTAACCTTTTCTGCCTACATATAGCTTTTGTGTAAACACTTGTTTTGTGCTTAAATGTGCCTTGTTTGTTGATCATGAAGTTTGTTGCCTTTGGCTATGATACAAAAGCTAATGCTTACACGACCTAACCGAATCAAAATTAGTTTTTTTTTTTGTTTTTTCCCAAAGAAAATTATCTTCAACTTATATAAAATTGAAGAGATATATATGCATTTTGGAACACTTTAATTGTCCAAAAGCTAAGAGTTCTGCAAAAGCTAAAAGCTGCAGTCGCAAAAGTCAGAGAGGAAACCTTAATACATAAATATAAAAATTGTAGTAGCAAAAGTCGGAGAGGAAACCTTAATATATAAAAGTTAAATGGTCTAGTGGTAAAAGTCAGAGTAAACCTTAATATTTAAAACTTAATTAATATATAAAAGCTAAATGGTCTAGTAGCAAAAGTCAGAGGAAACCTTAATATTTAAAACTTAATTAATATATAAAAGCTAAATGGTCTAGTAGCAAAAGTCAGAGGAAACCTTAATATTTAAAACTTAATTAATATATAAAAGCTAAATGATCTAGTAGCAAAAGTCAAGGAAACCTTAATATATGCCAGTTAAGTTCGTATTTATTAATGCAAATTAACTACAACATCTATAAAAATCTACAACACTTTAATGGTCGCAAAAGTCAGTGAGAAAACCTTATTATATAAAGCTAAACGGTCTAGTCACAAAAGCCAGAACAAACCTTAATATTTAAAACTTAATTGATGGGCTTGTATTGGACAATTTATGGTTTTCTATGTAAAACAAGTTAGAAAGGAAATCTTAATCTATGCAAGTCAACTTTAACACATAAGCTTACTTGTTTATTAATGCAAGTTAATTTCAACATATATAAAAAATTACATGACATGTCATATAAAAATGACAAGTTAAGTTGGACATGACATGTCTGACATGTTGGACTTGTATTGGATAATTTATCAACCACCACCCTTTTGTTACCAACTCATTAGTGGTACGCAAATGACTCATGCAAATTTGACAGCCACGTCCATGATACAGCGTTATTTCGCCTCTTAAATGGACTCTCTCCCTCGGCTATGTCCCCCGGTATCATGGCAATTCTCACCCTGGCGTTGCTGGTTAGTGTTGGACTCTTTCAAATAGCAATGTACCCTGGCCGTTCTCAGAGCTCGACGACCATAATTACTAAAAGTAAGGTTTTCTCATCCCTACTGGGGACATTGCTGTTCAAGGATGTCCCAATAATTGTGGTCGCTGCTCCTCCTGGACTGCAACACAGCCCACATGCTCCAACTCCTCCACCGCCAGATGTTCATTCTTCCGCTGAAGCAGCGGCAGCAGGAGCGTGTCCTCCCAAATCGCAACGCAACAACCATGTTCCAACCCCACCTGGATGTTCCACTGGCGCGCTAATTAAGAATGATGGGGTTCTTCCGAGGAATTAATTCCCTTCTGATGCAAAAAGAAACCTTCTTAGAACTGACTTGCACATTTTCATACCACTTTCATATGTATCCTCGTTAGCTAATCGTGTGTGATTTTCTGCGTCTCACCTGTAAATATAATCGTTTGTTTTTTCCTGCGCCTCACCTGTAAATATAATCGTTTGTGTTTTTCTGCGTCTAGCCTGTAAATATATATTATTTTGTTTTGGGCATATTGATAGGATTTGATTATAAATTTTTGTAATGATTTTAACTTTTAAGATTCATATTATTGGAATTTCGAAAAAAGAAGATTCATATTATTATTGGAATTTCAGAAAATAATCGTTTGTTTTTTCCTGCGTGTCACATGTAAATATAATCGTTTGTGTTCTTCTGCGTCTAGCCTGTAAATATATACTAGCACAGCCACAAACTCGTGGCTGGTGAAGGCAGAAAGGTTTTGGCCGACTCAAATTTAGGCTAACCTAAAAAAAAGTTGTATAACTAGATTCCAAAAATATAAATTAATATATAATCTTTTATTTTTACATTTTTCATAAAAAAAAATATTATATTTTATTGATTTTAATATTAAAAAAAAAAACATTTTTATAATTTTTGTCTTTACGTTTTTCTTAAATGACACTTAATTCGGTTCGGTTGTATATTTCAACCATTTTTTAAAGAATTTCAAAATTATTCATTGACCGGCTCTTTGACTCTTGAAATAGGCGTTCAACAACGTCTCTGTTCCTCGCATTTTCAAACTGGTTGCTCGTGGAACCTTACCAAAACTGCGTATCTCGTTGCTGGTATTTGGTTCAATAGAAACTGCGTCCGCTTCTCCATGATCGTTCTAAGACTGCAGCCCTCCTGGACACGCACCAACTTCTTTTTGCAGATTATAGGTGAAGAGATCGGGAGCCACGTTTATGAACAGCAGAAAATGAAACGCTCATGTGTTGGTCATCCAATATGAAATTTGACAGGTGAGGAAATCCAAAGGTTAATCCTTTAAACGTGGCAATCATATGGTGCTACAGTAATTTCTTAATATGATTAGGTAAATGTTAAAAGGTAAACAGGGTAACTGATGCATTCAAAAATACAAGTAAGTTATGAAGAGTAAATCACATTCATTGATTTGGGAGGACGACTAAGAATATGCCAGCATCTTCAATTGTTAGCCATCAGATTAGAAATTTAAATTAAAAGGTGATTAAATGTGCCCATTATGAATAGGTATACGCCTTTCGGCGTAACTTTCGGCGTAATTATTTTGTTTTGGGCATATTGATAGGATTTGATTATAAATTTTTGTAATGATTTTAACTTTTAAGATTCATATTATTGGAATTTCGAAAAAAGAAGATTCATATTATTATTGGAATTTCAGAAAATAAGTTGATGAGCAGATAACTTTGTTGTCTTATTTAAAAAAAACACTTAATAATTTTTTTTTGGGATCTATTTTTAGATTATTTCATTTAACATATGAACCGACACTTGGTCAGAGATATCATTTTCCTCCCACTGCTTGGGAGCTTACAGTTTCATGTTCTATTTCACACCTTGATGGGGTTCTTTTCACCTTTCTCTCACCTTATTTCATTTAACATATGAACCGACACTTGGTCAGAGATATCATTTTCCTCCCACTGCTTGGGAGCTTACAGTTTCATGTTCTATTTCACACCTTGATGGGGTTCTTTTCACCTTTCTCTCACCTTATTTCATTTAACATATGAACCGACACTTGGTCAGAGATATCATTTTCCTCCCACTGCTTGGGAGCTTACAGTTTCATGTTCTATTTCACACCTTGATGGAGTTCTTTTCACCTTTCTCTCACCGTACTACTTAGCTATCGGTCACCCAGGAGTATTTAGCCTTGCAAGGTGGTCCTTGTTGGTCCTTGTTGATTCACATGGGGATTAGAGCGTAAGCCAATGATTCTTTTGGCTACTGGACTCTCACCATCTAAGGTGCAGGACTCAACAACTTAGCCTAGTAACACAGAGCTTATATTGTGCTCTCCCACAACCCCGTTTTCACGGTTTAGGCTGCTCCAAGAAGGTAAGAAAAATAATTTTAAGGTAAGAAAAATAATTTTAGACTTTCCTTTATTTGTTTCCAAGAAAAATATTATTTTTTTAACCATTCAATAAATTATTAGATACTGTTTATTTATGTTTAATTATATTTCAATTGTTTTTTTTTTTTATGAATAATTTAATGTTTTGTGTGTAAAATTTATAATTAGATTTGGTATATTTTAAGTAGAACATATAAAGGTGTTACATTATATTTCTCAAAATTAAAAAATGCAAATTGTAATCATATGTTTAATTGTATTTAAATTGTTTTTTTAATGAATAATTTAATGTTTTGTGTGTAAAATTTACAACCATGATTGGCATATTTTAAGGACAACATATAATGGTGTTACATCATATTTCTCAAAATGGAAAAGATGCAAAGTGTAATCATATGATAATTTTTTATTGTGAAACGATGAAAAAAAATAAAATCTCAATTCTGAATTTGTGTTTGATAATTTTAAATTTCAAAATAATAAATTTTTTTCTTTAAAATAAATTATTTTAAAAAATTTAAATTCATTAAATTATTAATAATAATATTAATACAACTCATGAAACTAATTTAAAACCATAAAATTATATATTATTTTTAAAAATATAAAAATTACAATTATATATGGATATCTTTTATTAAAAATTAAAAGATTATAACTAATTATAAGAAATTATTGATCACAATTAATACACTGGAGGTGCATTAATTGTGATCAATTATCTTCAAGGTAGTTGAAATGGAAGAAAAATAGTGCACATAATGAGAATTATGGTAGAGGATAAGAAATATTGGAGTAATTCAAAGTAATCCATCAATAAAACTTTATTTTCCTTTCCTTTTGATGGCTTGCTTGGTTTTTAAAGTAAATGATCAATAAAACTTTGTTATCAATACTTTGTTATGAATAGTATATAAATCTAAGTCAAATCACATTTTTGTTGTTGTTTAAATTGTATTTTTAAGATATAAATGAATTTAACAAGTTACAAAGTTAGTGTAGCATTTTGATTATACAAGTTTAACCATTCAAATTTGAATACTCAACTTAATTTGAATACTCAACAATTTTTTACTAGATTATAAAATCAAACAATTAATATTCCAAAGAAACAAAACTTAAAACATTTAGACCATACCTATATAAATACTTATATTTACTTATACAAAATAATTTATATTTAGCCAAAAAAACATATATTTACATATACAAAATAATTTATATATACTATTGAGACGTGAAAAAACATTAAAACATTTATACCATACTTATATAAATATTCATATTTGCTTATACAAAAATAATTTATATTTAGCCTCAAAAAACATATATTTATATATATATATATATAAAATAATTACGTCCGAACGGCGTACACTTATTGACAATGGGCATAATTAATGATCTTTTAACTTTATTAACATGTTTACTTTTTAACATTTACCTAATCACATTAAAAAATTACTGTAAGGATATGTAATTGCCACGTTCCATTTATCAACCTAATGCAACCAAACGTTTCATATTACCACAGAAAGATTACCACAAACGTTTTATATTAGAGACACATGTTCTCAGTATATTGGGGACACGCGTTCTCAGCCGCTACCTTTCGACATTCTTAACCGCGAGTTAATGACTGTGCTAATTTATATATACTATTGACACGTGAAAAAACACAACTACAGCCGCTACCTTTCGACGTTCTTAACTGCGAGTTAACGGTTATGCTAGTTTATATATACTATTGAAACGTGGAAAAACACAACTACCAGATGTTAAAAACGGCTGGCATGCATATAGTGTATTATAATCTAGAGAAAATTATAAGGCTTTAAGAACACCAAGAAAATGAAGGCAAACGTTGCATAACGCGGATACATATGAAATTGGTGGTAAAATGTGTGATCAGAATTTTTATATTTTGGATCCTCAAAATTCGCGATCCTCCACACTTGAGCCACACGTTAGCCCCTAAGCTAATAAATCAATTTCATTAATAATTAATTGCATTTATATATAGTAAGTTAAAAAGTGCATAAATTTTATTTTTTAATTTATATATAGTAAGTTAAAAAATGCATAAATTTAATTTATTTTCTAAGAGTTTAGTTAAAACTTAGAAGTTATAATTTCGTATGAGAACTTGAATATAGAATTATTTCTTAATGAGACTTTATTTTAAAAAACAAATAATTATAATAACTTACAAACTTTCTTTTGTTGCATGGAGGTTATTGGGTGTTTCTAGGGTTTTTTTTGGTAGTTTTCTTTATAGCTGCACTGAGTTTTTCATGGTGTGTCTAGTATTTGAGAACAGTGTTCCAGTGACATGTCGACAAACGAGAGTGGTTTGATTTCGTCCCAGATCCTTAGTCCCTTTTTTTTTTTGATTTCCAGGTTCTAGTGGTTATTCGTCATTTCTCCCAGCAATGGAGGAGGAACATGTGGATTATGAAGAAAGTCTATTTCAGTGCCATGCATTTAGTCCGCAATCATACTGCTACTGGAAGCCCCTTCCATTCGTGACTCAAGATGTTGCGGGAAATTTGGACAAATCTCACAGGGTTATTTTAGAAGTTTCTAAAGAGTCAAAGCCTTCGTGCACTGGAGTGGCGACACTCAAGGCGTCATGCTTGGACTCCAAAAAACTCAAGTCTGTTTTGGTTTGTGGCATCATTTGTTGGGATTTGGTGACAACGAATTACCAAGAATAGATTCAGATCCTATTATTTTGCATTGTTTACAACCAAATAGACCAAGTTAGAATATGGATAGGGATTGCATTTATTATTCAATTTCTTGTAAATGTATATAAATGCATGTAAGCCCGTAGAGGAAAAAACGACTGTGAAAGAGACATGCAAATCTGATGTAATCTCCATGATCTGAATAATAAGACAATCGATGCCTATGCTTGGTGGACGTAGCCTATGAAGGTACTAGTAAGCGGTAAATCATTTCTAGACTTAAAATCTTTGTTTCTGAATTCCTTCTTATCTTATATCTCTACAAGTTATGATGATGGTATAAAGGGTTGTTGTGTGTGGGATCCTACTTCTCACAAGGTCATCATTGACAGAGATATAGTATGTATGGAACAACCAAAAGAGTTGATTCAAGATCACAACAGTAAATTTGTTTGCATGTTAGGTAATTCATTGTATGGCCTATTGGTACCCAGCAAATATACAAGATGTTTGAATCTTTCATAGTGAGTCAGATTTTTTCAAAGGGTAGGAATGACTATACAGATTATAGTACATTCATAGTATTGATGTTCTTTGCTGATGATATGCTTGATGCAAGCCAAAGCATGGATAAAATTAGTAAGAAAATGACTCAGGTGAATAGGACAATTTAGATGAGGGATCAAAGAGTAGCAAAACAAATTAAGGGCATGGAAGTACACAAAGATGGTAATTGTAAGCTATGGTTGGAGTTCAATATCAACATAGTAAAACCAATTTTTATCCCTCTTGCTTTCCATTATAAGTTTTCTTCAAGAATAGGGCCTGTCTATAAAGAAGAAAAGGTTATGTCTCATGTAAGTTCAGTAGGAGGTCTGTTGTATGTGATGAAATGATTAAGACAAGATGTTTCACATGTTAATGATGTTGTCAGATACGTGACAAATTCAGGTGTTGTAGTGAAATGGGTGCTTCAGCATTTGAGAAGCACAAATGTCACCCATAATGGTTACACTGAGATGGTCTATGATAATTGTAATGTATATTTTACAGGTGTCTTGGATAGGAGAAGATCTATCACTAAATATGTTTCACAACACAGTTGTGGAAGACATGTTGGAGGTGGAGTGACTCCTCAGGAAATCCAAACTCGTGCAAGTCACACAAAGAAGATCATGAAACTAGTTTTATTAGAGAAGTTGCAGTGGTTCTTGGCTTCTCTTGGCTTCCAGCAAAGGTGACGAACAAAAGGAAGAAACAAGGTATCAGGTTAATTGTTATCAAGGTGGAGATTGTTGGTATTTGGTGACAACAAATTACAAAGAATAGATTTAGATCCTATTATTATATGTTGGTTACAACCAAATAGACCAAGTTAGAATATGGATAGGGATTGCATTTATTATTCAGTTTCTTGTAAATGTATATAAATACATGTAAGCCTGTAGAGGCAAAAATGACTGTGAAAGACTGAGTGTGTGAGAGACTTGCAAATCTGATGTAATCTCCATGATCTGAATAATAAGAAAACCGATGCCTATGCTTGGTGGACGTAGCCCAACGTTTGGGTGAACCACATGGAATCCTTGTGTCTATTATATGTGTGTGATTGTTAATTATCATTGTGAATTATGTTTTCCGCATTGACAATTCTAACAAGTGGTATCAAAGCTGATCAGAGCTAGTTGGAGGAGCTTTAAATTATCGAAGGAGCTGCAAAAGTGAGGGTGTATCAATTTATACATCTCTGTAGGTCCCTCCTATGGAAGGGTCTAGAGACTTATTACTCAACCTTACGTTCATGGAAAATTCCAGAAATTTCCGCGGTTGAAGAAAAGGAACAGTGCATAATTTTTTTTAGATTTCCGCACTCCAAGTATATCGGGAGGTGGAGACTCCCCGCACTCTAGTTTTGCATGAGGTGCAGCAGAGACTCCCTTTAGTAAAGAAAAAACTCATGACTCCTTAAATTAATTCGCTAAAGGAATTTAACGTATGAAGGTTTATTTTTATATATTATATTCGATGCATAAAAGGTGGAGGAGTTAAAGTGTCGAGTCACATGGGTGAAAGTAAAAAGTTTTTTATGGAGAAAAGGATTAAGTAAAGGTTTTTTAAATGTATAAAGGTTTATTATATTTGGATTAAATATAATATTTAAAATGTGGAGGTTTTAAAGGTGTTTTTATTTTAGATAAAAGGAGAGGTTGGTAAAAAGGATTTTTTATTAAACCTTGTGGTGTCTATATCATTTTTTCTTCCACATTATCTTTTTAAAATACCTTGGTTATTATAAGCAGTGATTTGGATATTGGGATATTTTTTGTGCTAATGGCTAAGATGCAGAGTTAAAAGTTTGAAGTTGAAAACTTCAACGGTAAAAACAATTTTGAGCTCTGGAAGCTCAAGATGTGGGATTTACTGGTGCAACAAGGGTTGCAAAAAGCATTGGCAAGCAGGTTAAAGAAACCAACAACCATGACATAATGGGAATGGGAGGATCTGGATGCGAAATCTCTTAGCACCATTCGTTTATTTCTAGCAAATGAGATTCTGTTTAATATCATAGGAGAGGATACAACATGAAGCTTATGGATCAAGTTGGAAAGTCTATATATGACAAAGTCCTTGATGAGCATAATCTACTTAAAGAGATAGTTGTATAGTTTGTGGATGAAAGAAGTTACAAATGTTGATGACCATTTAAATACCTTCAATACCCTTATAGTTCAATTGACTAGTATGGAAGTTAAATTCGAAGATGAGGATAAGGCTATTACACTATTGTGTTCATTGCCTGAATCTTGGGATAATCTAGTTACCTCCATTATCTTTACCTCAATACATGTTTTAGATTATGACTCTGTTGTGAGATCTTTGTTGGTTGAGGAGATGAGGAGAAAATCCAGTAAAGAAACCTCAACTTCAGAGTCGATGTTGGTCAAAGGTCGAACCACAGAGAAGAATGAGAGAATTTATTTTCGACCTAAGTCAAGACACAGAAAGGGTAAAGCAAAATGTTGTCACTATGGCAAAACAAGATATCTCAATAAAGTTTGTTGGAAGAGAAAGGAATATGAGGAAAACTCTATGAAGGAAGCAAATTTGGATGTAACAAATTCAGGTATAATTGATCATGTTTTATCCATTTCTAGTAATTTACAATATCAAGAAGAATGGAAATTAGATTTAGGTGCCTCCCACGACATGTGCTCACATAGAAATTGGTTCTTTTCTTACCAATATGTTGATGAGGGTTTAGTGTTTATGGGAAATGGTATTCCATGTAAAATTGTTGGGGTTGGCAGTATTAGAATCAGGTTTTCGATGGTATTTTTAGGGATATAACAGATGTTAGATATGTACCTAGGCTTAAATCAAATTTGATTTCATTAGGAGTGTTGGATTCTTGTGGATATAAGTATACAGGTCAAGGTGGAGCTCTTACAATGTCTAAAGGGAATTTAGTAGTGATGAAGGCAACAAAGGTTGATAACCTTTATAAGTTGGAAGGCAGTACTAAAGTGACAGATGTATCTTCTTGTTTATGGCAGAAGCATCAAGGTCATAAGAGAAAGAAAGAATTGCAGGTACTAGTAAGCGGTAAATCATTTCTAGACTTAAAATCTTTGTTTCTGAATTCCTTCTTATCTTATATCTCTGCAAGTTATGATGATGGTATAAAGGGATGTTGTGTGTGGGATCCTACTTCTCAAAAGGTCATCATTGAAAGAGATATATTATGTATGGAACAACTAAAAGGGTTGATTCAAGATCGCAACGGTAAATTTGTTTGCAGGCTAGGTAATTCATTGTATGGCCTATTGGTACCCAGGAAAATATACAAGATGTTTGAATCCTTCATAGTGAGTCAGATTTTTTAAAGGGTAGGAATGACTATACAATTTATAGTACATTCACAGTCTTGATGTTCTTTGTTGATGATATGCTCGATGCAAACCAAAGCATGGATAAAATTAGTAAGAAAATGACTCAGGTGGATACGACAATTCAGATGAGGGATCAAATAGGAGCAAAACAAATTAAGGGCTTGGAAGTATACATAGATGGTAATGGTAAGTTGTGGTTGGAGTTCAATATCAACATAGTAAAACCAATTTTTGTCCCTCTTGCTTTCCATTATAAGTTTTCTTCAAGAATAGGGCATGTCTATAAAGAAGAAAAGGTTATGTCTCATGTAAGTTCAGTAGGAGGCTTATTGTATGTGATGAAATGGTTAAGAAAAGATGTTTCACATGCTAATGATGTTGTCAGATACGTGAAAGATTCAGATGTTGCAGTGAAATGGGTGCTTTATCATTTGAGAAGCACAAATGTCACCCATAATGGTTACACTGAGATGGTCTATGATAATTGTAATGTATATTTTATAGGTGTCTTGGATAGGAGGAGATCTGTCACTAAATATGTCTCACAACACAGTTGTGGAAGACATGTTGGAGGTGGAGTGACCCCTCGGAAAATCCAAACCGGTGAAAGTCACACAACCAATTTGGACAAGGAGAACAATGGCTGCCATTTGTTCCGTTTTCCGCTAAATCGGCGGAACAACTGGCAGCCTATGCATAGCTGTATTTTTTGCCACTTAATATAGAAGGAAGCACGTCTTTTTTACTTCAAAAAAAAAATTAATAAATACATCATTACCTATTAGACGGACAAGGAAAAGAGTTATAGGGGGCTATGATTCCACAAGAGAGGGGGCTTGAGGGGCTAATTATTTATTTTATATTTTATTTACCCATTTTTTTTTAATGGAGAATATCAGTTACGTGAGCTTCTTCGGGGAAGGCCATGTGGTTATTTCATCCCAAGAAATATATAAACCCATATTTGGTATGTTTGGGGGTTCACTCACTCATTGTTCATGTGTTCACATTGTTCATTTGTTTCTCTCTCCATTCGTTCTTTCACCCACTTTTCATTCCTCATACATTTTGATCTTGGTTTGGGAAAGAAAAAAAAGTTGTGGAGAGGAGCCATGGTTTTGTTGGAAGTAATGACTATTGGTGTATTACAACCATGAATTAATGCTTGCATGTTTGACATGCATTGGAATGTGTTATGTTTTTCCCACAACAGTGAATCCTGAGAGTCCCAGCATGGATATTCTTGAACAGATGTACTAGAGCCTTGGAATGAGGTGGACATCTTGAGGGACTACGTGGCATAGAAGGGGGTCCATTCTCTTGGGTTATGTGGGATGGGTAGAAGATATATTGTGTACTTTGAATTGTTGTGTGTGTCGAAAATCCTATGAGAGCTTGAGTGATGACTGGTTTGAGAGGCTGAGTGACACTCTTTAACCGTCCTTGTGGATTCATAGCCCTAGCTCAGGGGTGACATTATTGTTGAGACTTATAACAATAGTGTCTACGGTTGGGAGGAACGTCCTTGATCTACAGCCACTTGGTGATTCATTTCATTAAATATAAGTGCTCTTTGTCATGTGTTTCTCTGCTTATACATTTATTTCCACTGTGTATTGATTAATATCTCTGAGATGTGCATTTTTTGTGTGCTTGATTGTTGGTTATTGCTATGCATATCATGCTTAAAAATTCTTTATACTGTAGCATGAATCTTGATCTCTTCATGTGAATATTTCATGTCTCTTAATTAATTAAAAATTTATCAGAATTCAAAATTAGTTCAGAAATGAGCTTGAAATAGCATGCCTAGCTTGTGGGTGGTTGGGTACGTTACGAATTGGTATCATAGCTTCTAGTTGAAATATTAGGTTGTTATGGGTCGAAACTATTGGACACGGTATTATGGTTAAGAAAGAATATGACTTCGGGATCTTAAATCTCAGGAGAGATAGCATTGTAGATATGGAACAGAATCCAGAGCATCATGTAGATAGAGATAATTTGTAAAGCATCGTGGAATCATGACCATTCCCTTTTGAATTCAGGAGCGATCACAACCATTGTATTAAGGAATTCTAGATCGTTAGATAGGAAGTTAAGTGAACGAGGACCATCAGATAGAGGTGAAACTAGAGGTTGGGAGAGATTAAGTCACAACCATTAGATCGAACTGGTTGATCCTTATATTTTGATCGAAGCCAAGCAGGAGATGGAAAACTCAGGAACTTCGCCACTTCAATGATTATTAGAGACAGGGAAAAACAATGAAATATCGAAGGCCGAAGTCGTGAAGTCTCGTCGATCGTACGATCTGATAGGAAGTTTAGGAGTAATGCGATTCATAGATCCAGAGTGACAAGATAACAAAGTTTCGGAACTTCGAAACTTTGATACTTTGATGATTACTGGAGACTAGGAAAAGCCACGAAATGTCAAAGTTGCGAAGTGTTGAAGCTGCAAAGTGTCGAAGATGAGAAGTGATAAATCCACTAAATGCACAATCGAAGTCCACGAAATCACCCAGGCCATCAGATAAAGGGCATATAAATGTGGATCGTCCGCTTGGTTGATGACGTGTCTTATGCCACATGGCAAGGGTGTCATGTGGGGACACGTGTCACATGAATTCAATGCCTTTTAGACCTCAACCTATCCATTTCTTCGTTGATACATGGAACACATCCAAGGTTCCATGTCACCATAGGTGACATCAATATGCAATGTCATCTCCGAGATTATGGACTGCGAGAATGTCCAACATCTCTACCAACGAAAGTGTCGAAAGAAGAAGTAGTGAATTCACACAGACCGTTGATGTAAGATTCGTTTGGGACTTTTATCCACTATTAGATCAATAAGTGGAAGGATGGCGTAAGCACTTTGGTAGGTATCACTCCAGGGGAGTTGAAGGACTTAGGAGTTGTAATATCCCGGAGTCCCGAAGCACCCAAGTCCCGAAATGAATAAGGATCGTCCATCCCGACACTTGATTAAGTCATGGTAGTTGGATTAACTAGTGGAAGGATAGCATAAGCATATGTGTTAACCGATGGTAAGTGGTCATCGTCACTTTATGACCACTTCAGCAGGTAAAACTTCGGGGGAGTTGAACGACTTGAGCGTTGTAATGTCCTAGAGTCTGAGAGCACCGAAGTCCCCAATTAATTAAGCAACCTCCATCATAATTCTTGATTAAGTCATGATCATCGATTTCTTGGAGCCCCCAAATGGGTCGGGACCGTCCAGTCAACGTGAGATTAAATCTCAACTCTTTGATCTACTAGTGGAGATAATATAGGTTCTTCGACGAAGTGTAATTCGAGGAGTATTACTCTGTGTTGTTCCTGAGATTGATTCTAGGATCACAAAATAATGTCAAGAATTGAAAGATTTATTAAAAAAATTGTAATGTTTTTCTACCTTCAATTTTAAGATGCAACTTCAAATGAATTTTAATGATTAGAAAACACAGAGACAATATCTCTTCCTTCAAGTCTTTTTAATTCTGATTTTATGAAAAGTAGAATTGATTAGCAAAGACTGTTAAAATAAAGTAAGGTATCAAATACAGATAAATCTTACCTTATCTGCATTAGAAGAATTATGAAGGAGTCCTTGATAATTGATTTAAAATGAGGAAACTTACACAGATACAGGTCTTGTTTTACTCACAATAACAGAGGAAAAACTGTAACTGAACAAACTTCTAGTATATAGACCACAGTAGATGTATTACTAAATTGTAGTATTTCAATCTTCAAGAGCCATTGAGTGAAGAAAATATGGTTAGGAAATGGAAATACATAGAAAGCACATAACTCAAGGAAATGAGACGTAGAATCTTTGTCTTGTCTTTCTAATTGATATTCAGTAAGTTCTCTTTTACATTCGAAAAGAAGAAGCCTTGAATAGATCTTAGATATGTTTATTTATACAAAAATGTCTTAACCAAAAGTAGTTATACATTCCACATTCTTCGATCTCAAAATGGAATACAATCAAAACTAAAAGATATAATGAAGATATTTTGGATTTTTCTAAGATTTCTTTTGCTTGTTGGCACTTCACTTTCCCTCTATTTTCTCGTGGATGTACTTGGTTTTTCTGATCCTTGAATTGTGCATGTAATCATGTTAATGCAACAATGAACTTGGAAGGTTTGACATTTTCATTCGAGTTTGATTGCTCAGTCAATGAATCTTGCTTCTTTCTTGTTTTACGCGGAGCCATTATTTTAACAAGTTGATGTTAACCCTCCTGTGAGAAGCAAAACCTGTGAGCTCAAAATGTTGAATGTGATAATTTTGGATGCTAATGGAAAAATACTTTGAAGTTTGAAATGCCTTTATTTGTAGAAATATTAATGTCTAGATATCCTCACATTAATCAATTGACAGAGTAATCATCTGCTAAATTTATTTACCTGTCGGTCGCAACACATTTCCCAATCTTTAACCTTAACTAGTTGGGCGTATTATTAATGATCATAATTAAAATAACGTACTTCAGCAGTTCGGCTTCCATGGTGTGAAATTGATTGATTTTTTTTTTTAACAGGGATTGGAAAATTTATATTAAAAAAGTTGTAGCTAGTGATAACAATGAAGTACAAGGGTCTATGTCAGAGATTCATAGCCCAAGTTTTAAGAGTCTCTCTGATATTATATAGAATAGATTAATGCAAACTATAAATAAAACATTCCATCTTCTCCTACATGTTGCCACTTTGAAAAAAGTACCTTTGGTACATGAATAGATTCTCACAAATTGATTGCAAAGAGAAATAAAAAAACAAAGCATAATTATCTTAGGAGAAAGTCGATGTTTGTCTAACGTCCCATGTGGATATAATTTTTTTCCTCTTCATCCCAATTTTACTTCCTTCCATGTGTTAAAGGGGGGGG
>JZKD02S2373236.1:45476-64296 GCA_000966675.3 Picea glauca
ATATCATTAAAGAACAAGAAATTATAACAACCTCCAAACATTAAAAAGCATTTGCATGAAAAAAAATAAAAATATAATTTAATATAAACCAATATCATTTGCATGAAAAAAAATAAAAAATATAATTTAATATAAATCAACATCATTTGCATGAAAAAATAAAAAAATATATAAATGAATATAAATGAATATCATTAAATATTAACTTGTTACACATAATAATTATTACAATATTATTTATGATTTTTTATTATTATCTTTGTAATTTCATCTATTGGATTTAGATTTAAGGACTTGATTCTTTGGTCCTTTGGAATTATGAAACTATAAGTTTAAGACCAAAGGGTATGAAGTTCGTTATTAATGTGTGGTGGAGAGAAGGCTTCTCCACAATTTTTTATAGTGATCTTGATGCTTTGTTATTTTTGAATAAGTGAAAAGAATTAAAAATAATAATAAATAAAATGAATTATTGTTATCATTTAATTTAAGGTTAATTTAAGTTTATATTGTACTTAAAGTAAAATTGATTTCACATAAAGTCACAACTTATATTAATGGTAAAATTGATTTCATAATAATAAAAAAACTTATATTATTTAAGTAAATAAGGTTAAAGGTTTTATGTTTTTATTTTATTTTTTTTTTTATGGTTAAACAACAAATTTATGATTTAGTAGAACATTCGTCTTAAGTAGTTGGTTGCTCCAATGTTTTAAAAAAATAAGTGTTTATCTATTTTCCTGAGTTAATTTATGAGTTTAATTGTTATACCTTTTACTTTTTGCATGAGAATGAATTATATACCCTGTTGCTCAGGCAAATTACATTTAAATAATAATATCCACAATGGTTAATTATGTATATCATTAATATCCACTTAATAACTAATATCCACTTAATAACTGATAGGCTACATAAATTTAATTCGTAGAAAATTTTTGAATTTATGTGAATTTTCAACAAATAATGTTTCTGAATTAAATTAGGAAACATCCACCCATCAAACTCAGCCTCTATCTAGTTTTTAAAGAGGTTGTGACTTTTGTGGTTAATATTGTTTCATTGTTTGTATCACCTGTAAATATAATCGTTTGTTTTTTCCTGCGTCTCACCTGTAAATATAATCGTTTGTGTTTTTCTGCGTCTAGCCTATATATATATATATATATATATATATTGTTTTGTTTTAAGCATATTGATAGAATTTGATATAAATTTTTGTAAAGATTTTAACTTTTAAGATTCATATTATTGGAATTTCGAAAAAGAAGATCCATATCATATTATTATTGGAATTTCAAAAATAAGTTGATGAGCAGAAAATTTTGCTTATCTTATTAAGAAGAAACACTTAATAATTTTTTTTTAGATTTGTCTACTTTTACTTTACACCAGTTAACATAATAAAAAAACAACAAAATACAACTTCCTTTCCTAAATAAAAAAAATATCTTAAATTTAAACTTTCTTTTATTTGTTTTGAAAAAAAAAATTATTTTATTTATAACATATATTAATTTTTAACCATTCAATAAATTATAAATTATTAAATACTGTTTAATTATATTTCAATTATTTTTTTAATGGATAATATAAATGTTTTATATGTAAAATTTACAACCATGATTGGCATATTTTAAGGATAACATATAATGGTGTCACATCATATTTTTCAAAATAGTAAAGGTGCAAAGTGTAATTATATGATAGTTGTTTTATTCGTTAAAAGAAAAAAAAAAATAGAATTTCAATTTTGGTTTGTAGATTTAATTATGATTATGGTATTGTTGTATTTATGTTTAGTAATTTTAAATTTTAAAAGTAATAGATTTTTTTCTTTAAAATAAATTATTTAAAAAAAATAAAAATGTATTAATTGAAATCAATTATTTTTAAGGTAATTGAAATAAAAGAAAAATAGTTCACATATTATCTGTTAACATATATTAAAGATGTTGTCTAAATATTTTATGTTTTGGTATTTTTGGTTGGAATTCAGGGATATAAATTTAAGAAAAATTTCAATTTTTTATTGTTTAAATTGTATTTGTAAAACATAAATAAATTCAACAAATTATAAAGTTTATAAGACATTCCGATTATACAAACTTAAGCATTCAAATTTACATACTTAACAATTTATCACTAAATTACAAAATTAAATTATTAATATCCTAACAAAACAAAACTTAAAACATTTAGAGTAACCTATATAAAGTATATTTACCTTTACAAAATAATTTATATTTAACCTTTAAAAACATATATTTTTATATTTAGCATTGAGACGTGGAAAAACACAACTACCAGATATTAAAAACGGCTAGCATGCATATAGTGTATTATAATCCAGAGAAAATTATTAGGCTTTAAGAACACCAAGCAAATGAAGGCAAACGTTACATAACGAGGATACATATGAAATTGGTGGGAAAATGTGTGATCGTAATTTTTATATTTTGGATCCTCAAAATTCGCGATCCTCCAGACTTGAGCCACACGTTAGCCCCTAAGCTAATAAATCATTCCATTAATTAATTGCATTTATATAGTAAGTTAAAAAGTGCATAAATTTAATTTATTTTTTTAAGAGTGCAGTTAGAAGTTATAATTTCCTATGAAAACTTGAATATAGAATTATTTCTTATGAAACTTTATTTTAAAAAACAAAAAATTATAATAACTTACAAACTTTCTTTGTTGCATGGAGGTTATTGGGTGTTTCTAGGGTTTCTTTGGTAGCTTTCTCTATAGCTATAGTCAGTTTGTGGTGGTGTGTCTAGCATATGAGAACAGTGATTCAGTGACATGCCGACTAATGGGAGTGGTTTGGTTTCGTCCCAGACCCTTAGTCCCTTTTTTCTTTCTGATTTCCAGGTTCTTTGTCGTTTTTCCCCGCGATGGAGGAGGAAAATGTGGATTACGGAGAAAGTCTATTTCAATACCGTGCATTCAAGACACAATTAGACTTTTACTGCAAACCCCTTCCATTAGTGACTCAAGATGTTGCGGTAAATTTGGACAAATCTCACGGGTTTATTTTTGAAGTTTCCAAAGAGTCAAAGCCTTCGTGCACTGGAGTGGCAACACTCAAGGCGTCAAGCTTGGACTCCAAAAAAACTCAAGTTTGTTTTGGTTTGTGGCAACATTAACTCTGGAACTAGCCCATATCCTATTCCCATTGTCCCAATGATCCGGGCTCTATTGTGAAAAATGTCATAGTTAAGAAAGTGGAGGAAAAGCATGGAGCAGATTTGCACTATGGGTCTAGCTCTACGAGGAAAAAAAGTTGTATTTGGGCTAAGATGGGAAAAGTTTCAATAGTGGTTGGGAAAGACATTTAGGTTGAAGATATTCTACGATTTCTAGGTAAGACCCTAGTGGGTAGGTTCAATGGTAAAGTAGTTCAGATGGATTCACTTAACCAATGAATGGATCTCAATTAGAAGTCATGTCTTGGTTACAACCCAGTCTTTCACGTCCTTGTTCATGGGTGGATTTGTTTTTTATTTACTTTGGAGGAGGATTGTGAAAAGATTTGGGATCATGATTAGAGTTGGGGCCCCTCAAGGTTAGTCCTCCAAAATGGACCACATATTTCGATCTAGTTAGGACATCAATAACTATTCAACAATTTTCGGCCATTCTTGGTGGGCTCCTGCTAGTTTTCTTGAATAAATCTCTCCTGCTTGCTATTGGGAACAAGATTGAAAGATTTGTTGGTTTGGAAGGGAACTGGGAATCTAAGATTGACCATTGTTAGGCCTGGGTCCAAGTAGAGGTGGACCTTCAAGATGGAATGGTAAAGGAAATTGATATGGTCCTTGGTGCTCACTCCCAGAGACAAAAAAATGATTATTGGAGGTTACCCTTTCATCGTTTTGCTTTCCATGAAGCATGCCATCTCCAGGATCAGTGTATCAAGGTTGCTTCGAGGGTAGACCAGAAAAGAAAAAAAGGTATGGGTGTGTAATCCCAAATCTTTATAAATTATCGACAAGTAGGGTGAGAGGATGTAGGAGGAAGAAAAATTCAAAGCTCCTCTTTCGAGTCCGAGAATTTATCTAGGGGGCGAGATGAGTTCTCGGCCAGGATTTTCTAGTTTTGATATGGGTATGATAAAAAAATGCCTCCTTTTTTAATTTTGATTCTCTCTCTCTATGGAATTGTTGGGGGTTTGCTTGAATAGCTTGAAAGTAGGTGAGTCTATGTTAGTTGAATCCCTCCTCCCTAATATTGATGCTTTGGCTACACCTCTCCTATCAAGTGTCCTTGAAGTCAAATGTTTTGTTCGACGTTCTCCCAAGAGGTTGCTTGACCACACAAAGAGTTATGAAAGATGCAAGGGCATTTCAAAGGCAGAGCAGGGTCTTGTTTCCATGGAGGTAGAAGACGACCCTTCCCCACAAAATGGTTATTCCCTAAGACATATGGTTAATAAAAAGGAAGGTTCCTCCACGCATGGGGGTTTATCCCTCGATCCCCTACAATCTAACCCGGTTGGAAGGAAATCCCATCTAATCAAGGCTCAAAAAAAGGAGGTTCAAGACATTAAAAAAAGGAAAGAAACCTACCAAAGATAGGTCCCTTAGAGAAGGAAAATCCCTTAAAAGGACTTCCCCATGATGGTTTTATATTTCAATTCTAGAGGGGTAGAGGGTTCCCGTAAGAATTTATCCCTTAAAAGGATCATTATGAGCCACAAACTTGATATAATTCTAACTTAGGAAACTATGGTGGATGGTAATAGATCGGAACAATCTTGGATATATGGCTAAAAACTGGTCCTTTTGCACTATGGATGCAGATGGTCAATCAAGAGGATTAATTATGGGTTGGAGTCCTACTTTCTCAACTCTTGCCTCATCTTTTCTTAATTATGTTATCCTCGTCAAATCAGAAGTAAAATAATTGGGAGTAGTTTTGTCAGTTTTCAATATTATGGTCCTTATTCAGAAACAATCCCCTTCTGGGATAATTTAGCTCATGCAGAGGCCTTGGCAGACCCTCTTACATTTTATTGGTGGGGATCTTAATATAACTTTGTCCATGAGAGAAGTATGGGGGGGGGGGGATCCTAGGAAAGACCCCTAGAGTGGTTTATTTTCCAGTTTTTTTGAAAAACACCGTTTGGTGGACATCGAGCCAATCAAGTTAGTGCCTACTTGGAGGAATTTCCACTTGAATAATGATTTGGTCTCAAAAATTCTTGATCATTTTGAAGTGTCAGAAACTTTGGTGGAGAGTCCTTTTATCATTAAATCTTATGTGTCTTTTGGAGGTCTATCCGATCACATGTCGGTTATGTTCATAATGGTGTCCGATGAGGAGAAGCCTCCAACCCCTTTAAAGTTTAATCATATATGGCTATTTGAATAAGATTTCAAGAATCTTGTTAAGGATTTGTGGGTTCATATAACTCTTTCCTCATCTACTTACATGATCCAGTTTGCAGAAAATATAGCCAAAGTAAAAGAGGCTATGAGAAATTGTATCAAAGCTTATAATGAAAAGTCCCAGCRTCTTTGAAAGAAKTTGAGTTCWATATCTCTAATATGTATGAAGATAATGYAGTGGGTAGTGTTGAYGCTTGAATCYGAAAGGAYKRTTGGCCCTTGGTCATGTATTAAGGAAGAAATCAAATATTAAGRAAGAAGAAAGACAAAGTATGAAGTGCGYRGAAGGCACACAAACCRAGGAAGGGTYGAAGTACTTAAAGAAGCATAAAAKAAGGAACRAAGTARAGGAAAACAAGTCRTTGAAAGAGAAGATCAAGGAAGACAAAGCAGCAAAGAAGATRRATCRTGGACAAGTTAGYAAGCAKAAGAAGACWCTAATGGGTGCTTTKGAGCACTTTGCCGAGAAGAAGGAAGAACAGGTCARCGAAGTCCTTAAAATGCGGGTTATGTAGACYTARGGTTTTGGCACCTGGGCTTCGGCCCATGGTTTTCTAAGAGTCATGGAATGTATAAATAAAGGTCTAGAAGAGTTGATATGGGGGTAAGAGAGGTGAAAAGTGGTGTTGAGATGTAAGAGTGTTATGTTTTAGAGCATTCTTGTATTTTTGGGTCTTCAGCTGGGTGCGAAGATCTACTCTACAGCTGGGTGCAAAGGGATCGGGAATAAAGAGGAAGAGAGAGAAGGATATGTAGTTGAGTGCGCAGATAGAACTATATATTTTCATATATTCTAGAAGGATCTACAACTGAGTGCACAGATAAAACTGTATATGTTCACATATTCTATCATTAAACACAGTTATGTGAACGTAGCCCCAGAGAGAGGGTGAACCACGTAAAATATTTTTGTTCCATGTGGTTGATGCTTTGTTATTTATTTCTTTTTATACTGCTATTGCACTGTTATTTTTCATGTTGAAGATAAGAATATATAATTTACTTCATGAAGTTAGGCACAATATTGTTAAGAATATCTGGGCTACTTTGTGTTGTTGTTTGGGATCATCTTACATTTCCTCTGGTTGTAGACACTTGTGTCCTGCAATCCCCCTGTTGCTACTTCGAGTGAGACTTCATCTGCTTCGCAGGTGTTGCCGTAAGGGCCAGTAGTTAGGGTTTGTTGGTGCATTCTTAGAGTTGAACCCTAGGACTGCCCTTGTGCCAACAAAGGCTTCTGTATACGAGATCGAGATCTTCTTGAGGGAATGTCAAGGTAGTTTCCATCGAAGACACAAATTTAGAAGTGGATAGAAGAACAAGAAAGGAACTTTGCTAGAGATCAGAACAAGAACCCTAGCATTAGTATAGAAGACTAGTTGGAAAGGTACACCTTTACTGATGTGCACAAGATTTTCTTTGCAGGAGTTCAGCAAGAGTTGTATGAGTGGTTATCCAGTCTAGCAGACACTCAGTTTGAAATCATATCTAGACCACCTGTGGTTTGGACATCGACGTTGATTAAGAAAGTCAAGAGAGTTGATAACGTTGTGTCAAGGGAAGTGGATCTCTGGTTTGACAACACTATTGGAGGGTGCATTACTGAATTTGCAATTGATAGACTAGAATCATATAATCAAGCAAAGACGTATTTCTTCAAGGGACCTAGAGGAAATTTTCTACACATTTTGAAGTTGAGTATTAAGATGTTATTGCACAAGAAGAATATATTGAAGATACAATAATTAGTTGGATTTTAAAGCTAATGTTCAAGAATTCAGATAGCGACAGTGACACAGAGGCCGGACACACGCGCAGTGGGAGATCATTCAGAAATATTCCTCTTGTGAACCTGTTTAAGAAGAGTTACGGGCCATTAGCACAAGACGAAGGGTTCTATAGTGGAGAAGAAGCAGAGCCATCAGACGAAGAGTATTTAGAGTTCACAAGGGAAGAGGAAGTAGAGACTGAAGAACCTCACCGAGAAGAACTAGGAACTTCAGGTACTGCGCCTGCTGTCAAAGTAAGTATTGCTACTCCTCCAGTTTTTTTAGCAGCACCAAGTAACCAGAGTAACCAGAGTAATCAAAGCACTCAAAGTACTGTCACAAGAAGTTTAGTACAGACTTAGTTGGGAAACCAAGGAAAATCTATGGTATATTAAATGAGGTTACCTATTTTAAGAGGAGATGGATCTAAGGATATTGACCAGCACTGGTTCTTATGTGAAGCTATATGGAGCATTAAGAAAGTCACCGATGAAGCTATTAAGAGAGCTCATTTTAGTACTACCTTGAGAGACCGTGCACTAAGTTGGTATATGAAGTTTGTTACAACATCCAGACAACCTAGAGCGTTGAATGACATTAAGACTTCATTGAGTGCAGAGTTCAAGAAGCCTAATTCGGAGTCGCAATGCATTACAGAGTCGAAGGAAATCAAGTAGAAGGTGACTGAACCTATTTGGGAATTTGATCAGAGGTTTAAGACCTTGACAAACCGTTTAAGTTTTCATATTCTAGATGAACAACATAAAGAATGGTTCATCATTTCCCTCCTGCCACACATTAGAGTTCCTCTGATGCAACAGAAAGTCGCTTTGCGGGTTGAAGCATTAGATATTTCAATGAAACTAGAAGCAGCCCCTGTAGGAGAATCCAGTCCATATGTGATTCAGATTTTGAATCAATTAACTAGTTTATCTTTACAGGTTGAAGACATGAAGAAAGACAATGGAAAAGAGAAAAGAGAAAACATCTAGTGTATCAGATGTAAAGCAAAGGGCCATGAAAAAGAGCATTGTCCTTTATTTAGTGAATACTTGGCCTCTGGATCTCCTAACCCTTTGAAGCAGGCTACTTTACCATGTTGTGAGGTATGTAGAACTAGACATTGCCCTGGTGAATGTTATTATATGCAGAAATATGTCTAGACACCCACTAATCTTTATTGTACATTCTGTAAATTTGTGGGGCATGATGAGAAGGACTGTAGGGCTTATGACCTCATGCATGAAAGGTAAAGGGATGCATATAAAATTCAAGGAGAATTACAACAAGAAGGTAATGTTGCGCAGTTCAATTCCCCAGGAAGAGGAAATTTCAACCCTTGCGGTGGGTGCAGAGGAAGAGGACGAGGAGGAGGCATGGGTTGAGGTCGAGGCCATATTATTTGTTATAACTGTTCCCAACCAGGTCATTTGGCATGGGATTTTCAAAACCCTTGTACTACTTGCAACTATTGTAATTCATTTTACCATGTCATTCAAGAATGTCCAGTATTGTTAGCTAAGGTTCAGTAAAGACGAGGTGGAAACTATCAAGTCCAGCTAATAACATCTGAACCTCACAGTGAGGAAACTAGAGTTGCTATTATTACTAGAGGAGGCGCTATCACGGGAGAAGATAGGGTGACTCCAAAAAACACTACATATGGATCAGGGATCAGAATAGCTTCAAAGAAGGCATCGTTGTTTGATCCAAGGAAAGAAAATCATACTTTTGAAGAAGCAAGAAGAGAAATTGTAGGTGAACATGCTTCTTAATCTAGGGAACACACATAAGTAAGGGAATGTGAAATGCCTCCAACATTTGATCAGTCTGCCCCACCTAGACAAGGAAAAGAGGTAAGCAAGCTTGTGGACTTCTTGTATACTTGTATTGATTTGATTAAATATGAAAGAGTTGTGTAGGAACTACAACACCTGATATGACAGTATGAAATTGGAAGAATAGATCCTCTACTAAGTAGCGTTGTGAATCAAGTATCTAGAAAAAGGAGGACAAGCAAGGAACTGCACCTTAATGATTAGATTGGAGACTATGAAATGGAATATGTGGTCCTCAACCTGGTATCAGAAGTAAATGTTATGATGAAGAAGACTTGGGCATTGATGGGAAAAACTAAATTGATTTACTCTCCTACTAGTCTTAGGATGGCTAATTAGCAGGCGGTGAGCCCCTTTGGAAGACTAGAGCATGTCGTTGTGGACATCGACGAAGTGAGGACATTCGCAGACTTCGAAGTGATCGAGATTGTTGATAATAGTTGTCCCTATCCTGCGTTGTTGGGTATTGAATAGGATTTCGACAATTTGACTGTTATTGACCTGGAAAAGAGAAGAATGACATTTGAAGGTGATGGCCTTAGGGTCATTGCACCTCTTGATCTCAATGAAGGTTGCAGATACACATAACCTATAAGAGAATAAGACCACGCCTATGAGCTAGAGAACATCTATAAACTGAAAATAGGACAACAAGATTATATTAATCCTACATCATATGGAAATCTAAGTTGGCAAAGTGAAAGTGCATGCTCGTCGGATTCAAAAGAAGCATTGGAAAATTGGCAAAATAGAATGTATGAAGTCTCTACGCGAAGGTGTGCCAGATTGGCTAAGGCAGTTCGCTAGATTGGCACGGAAGTAAGTAATCTTCCTACATTTGATGGCTTGAATAATTTAGAGACATTTCTAATTGAATTTGAAGGAATTGTACCGATACAAAAGAGATTGTTGGCACTAGATGAAGCCTTGAAAGCAACGCCAACTAGATGGTGGGAAACACACAAGAAGAACATCACGGAGTGGGTACAATATCGCAGCTTGTTAATAGTGTGCTTCTCAGACCAAGTTGAAGGTTGCGAAGTTTGATACACAGGTCAGAGTTGTCCTAAGGACCATGTGAAAAGTTGCGAGGAAGCCTGGAGCAGAATTCTTAAATAACAGTGGGTACATAAGTTCATTATCACCTTAGATACTATGCCTATCAACTAGTATCTTCAACCAAAACTGAGCTTAGTCACTACAGATTGGTATGGTATGACCCAGAACTTTATAGCTACGTTCCTATTTGAAAGTCAGTACCCCATAGTAGATCAGGCTTTACAAGTTGTAAGACAGAAAGTCCTTGAGGAGGCACCTAACCCCCCTCTTGAACAAGAAGAATATGAATGGACTGCGCCTCTTCAGCAGTTACAGGCTTGTTATAACATTAATGCTGATGAGGATGATGACCCTAGGAATGTGAAAATTTCAGAAACTGAAGGAAAAAGAGGTATAGAAGGGCCAGGGATTGCATTACCTTTTTTTGGGCAACCTATTAAAATTAAGAAGGTTAATATTGAAACAAAGCAAGCACCTAAGTTGGAAAATGTTGGAGACTATTGGGATGATGCTACTATTAGTAATATTATAGAACTATTGCATGAGTATCAGGACTTGTTTCCAACCAAGTTCATAGACATGAAGGGCATTAAAGGGCCCATGGGAGAAATGAAGATTCCTTTGAAAAACGATGCAAGGCCTGTCAAGCAGAGACCTTACAGACTGAATCCCAAGTACAAGCAGAAAGTTAAGACTGAATTAGATAGAATGTTGGAAGCAGGAATTATAGAACCAGTCGAAGAATCTGAATGGATTAACCCTATGGTTGTCCAAGATAAGAAGACAAGAGAAATCAGAATCTATGTAGATCTAAGGAAATTGAATGATGCATGTTTACATGATCCATTTCCTACACCTTTTACCGATGAAGTTCTAGATAATCTAGGAGGATAGGAAGTTTATTCATTCACAGATGGATTTCTAGGCTATCACCAGATCAGAATTGCTAAGGAGGACAAACATATGACTACATTTGCAATAGAATGGGGTTCTTTTCAGTACATTGTGATGCCTTTTGGTTTGAAGAATGCACCAGCCATCTTTTCCAGGTTGGTGGATGAAGCATTTAAGGAATTTTTACATAAGTTTTTGGAGGCATACTTTGATGATTGGACCATTTTTAATCTATTGAAATATCACATTGAATGTTTGAGATTAATGTTCGATAAGTGCAGGCAATGTCAGATTGCCATGAACTTGAAGAAGTGTGTTTTCTTTTCACCTTTTGAAGTGTTGTTAGGACACATTGTGTGTAAGAAGGGGTTGTTGGTAGATCCTTCCAAGATTGCTATCATTGTTGATCTACCTCCTCCTACTTTGGTTAGACAGTTGCGCACTGCATTGGGACACACTGGATACTACAAAAAGTTTATTAAGGGTTACGCGCAAATAACAACACCTATGGAGAAGATATTAAAGAAGGATAGTAAGTTTCAATAGACAGAGGAATGCCAGTAGAGCTTCAACACATTAAAATAGAAAATGATCACTGTACCTATTTTGGTTTTTCCAGATTCGAGTAAGGAATTTCATGTTCATGTCGATGCTTCATCCATTGCATTAGGAGCTTTTTTAGCACAACCAAGTGTAGGAGATATTGACCACCCTATAGCCTTTTCTAAAAGGAATCTTTCTACATCTGAAATGAATTATACTACCACTGAAAGAGAAGGCTTAGCTATGGTATATGCGCTGCAGAAGTTTAGACAATACTTGTTGGGAGGACATTTTAAGATTTTTATTGATCATTTTATGTTGAAGCACTTAGTCAACAAGCCAGTGTTGGGGGGAAGAATATGCAAATTGTTATTATTATTCCAGGAGTATGAATTTGAGATTGTGGTCAAGCCAGGAAGAATGAATAAGGGACATGACTACTTATCTAGGTTAGAACATGGAGAGGAACCTACCAGTTTGGATGATACACTACCAGATGCACAATTTTTGGCCATCAGGAAAGTTGATGATCACTTTGTCGAGATAGTCCAGTTCCTGTCCATAGGAATGGCACCTCGCGAGTATACATTTATTCAGAAGAAACAGTTGGTAGTCTACGCTGCATATTTTCAACTTATAGTTGGACAGTTATATAAGATGGGACCAGATGAGATCTTAAGAAGATGTGTTATGGAGTCAGAAATACCATTGATTCTTGCAAAAGAACATGAAGGCATCACAGGAGGACATTATGCATGGAAAGAAACATTGCATAAGGTTCTCAAAGCTGGCCTCTGGTGGCCCACTTTACATAAGGATGCTAAGGAATACTACAACGCCTGCGATATATGTCAAAGAGTAGGGAAGCCTTCTAGAAGGTATGATATGCATTTAGAACCTCAGTTAACTTTACAGACATTTGAGAAATGGGATATTGACTTTGTGGGACCTATCAACCCACCAGTAAAGCATACAGGAGATCAATATATCATCACTGCTACAGAGTATTTGACCAGATGGGCAGAAGCAAGAGCAGTTAAAGACTGTAGTGCAGCTACAGTTGCACGGTTCATCTTTGATGATATCATAACTAGATTTGGATGCCTGAAGATCCTTATGAGTGATCAAGGAACACACTTCATTAAATAAACTATTGAAGCCTTGACTCAGGAGTTCGAAGTTCACCATCAGAAGAGCACACCATATTACCCACAAGTGAATGGTACAGTCAAATATTTCAATAAGATTTTGGAGACAACGCTGACTAAGATTTGCAGTGTTAAGAGAGATGATTGGGATTTGATAATTCCAGCAGTGTTATGGGATTATCGAACTACTTGAAAAAATTTAACAACGTAGACTCCCTTCAAGTTAGTTTATGGCCTGGAAGGAATGGGTCCTATGGAATATTTGGTTCCTAGTTTAATAAGTGCAACATTTACAGGTATGGATGAAACTGACATTGTTCAAGACAGGCTCACGTAGTTGATGGAGCTAGAGAAAGACAGGTTCATTCCTGGATTTCATCAATAGGTACAAAAAGAACAAGAAAAGGCTTACCATGACAGACATATCAAGAAGAAATCATTTAAACAAGGAGATTTCGTACTTTTATATGACAACAAGTTCATGAAGCATCCAAGGAAGTTCAGGACACATTGGCTTGGTCCATTCGAGGTTGTCTATCTAAAAGAAGGCGGAGCTACATAGTTGAAGACTCTTAATGGAGAATAGAAGGATGGTTTAGTAAATGGGAGTTGGTTGAAGCTGTATTGTGACAACCAGCTGCCTCGTAGCTCTTAGCAAAAGCAAAGGAAGAAGGGTCTAGGTACCAGGTGCAGTTGAAATTGGGTACCAGACACAAAAAGGACAGTCTACACATGATAGGGAGGAACATAGAAGAAAGCACAGGCTACTCCACACAAACTGCAGTCGAAGTAATACAAAAGTCTCAATCCTGCAGTGACTTGGGACGAGTCACATGTGAGTGTTGGGGGCTTGTTTTCCCTTGGTCATGTATTAAGGAAGAAAGCAAAGACTGAGGAAGAAGAAAGACAAAGTATGAAGTGTGCAGAAGGCACATAAACCGAGGAAGGGTCAAAGTGGTTAAAGAATCATAAAAGAAGGAATGAAGTAAAGGAAAACAAGTCGTTGAAAGAGAAGATCAAGGAAGACAAAGCAGCAAAGAATATAGATTGTGGACAAGTCAACAAGCGGAAGAATACACTAATGGGTGCTTCGAAGCACTTTGCGGAGAAGAACAAAGAACAGGTCGGTGAAGTCCTTAAATGTGGGTTATATGGACCTAGGTTTTTGGGACCTAGGGTTTTGGCATCTAGGGTTTTGGTATCTGGGCTTCGGCCCATGGTTTTCTAAGAGTCATGGAATGTATAAATAGAAGTCTAGAAGAGTTGAGATGGGGGTAAGAGAGGTGAAAAGTGGTCTTGATATGTAAGAGTGTTATGTTTTATAACATTCTTGTATTTTTGGGTCTTCAGTTGGGTGCAAAGATCTACTCTGCGGCTGGGTGTGCAGGGATTAGGAATAAAGAGGAAGAGAGAGGAGGATCTGCAGCTGAGTGCGCAGATAAAACTATATATTTTCATCTATTCTGGAAGGATCTGCAACTGAGTGCGCAGATAGAACTATATATTTTCATCTATTCTATCAATAAAAACAGTTTTGTGGACGTAGCCCTAGGGAGAGGGTGAACCACATAAAATCTTGTTCCATGTGGTTGATGTTTTGTTATTTACTGTTTTTTATATTGTTATTGCACTGTTATTTTTCCTATTGAAGATAAGAAGATATAATTTACTTCGCAAATTTAGACACAATATTGTTAAGAATCTTTGGGCTATTTTGTGTTGTTGTTTGGAATCATCTTACATTTCCTATGGTTGTGGACACTTGTATCCTGCAACCCCCCTATTTCTACTTCGGGTGAGACTTCATCTGCTTCGCAGATGTTTCTGTAAGGGCCAGTAGCTAGGGTTTGTTGGTGCGTTGTTAGAGTTGAACCTTGGGTCTACCATGTGCCAACAAGGACTGGAACGACAACCTCACGAGGATATGAATCCTCCTATGTTTTTATAGAGGTGGTACTTCTCTTTCGATTATGGTATTCTTTCATAACTTTAGATTAAAAAACAATATAGGACCTTAAGGTAGTCCAATCTTTATGCTCAAAGAAGGATAAAAAAGTTGAAAGATAGAAGATTTATTTTAAAAGGATTCCTGAGAAATGACTAGGAACCTCACAAATAACACATTTGTAGAAAATAAATACAATTTCCTCACATCCATCATAGTGAAAATAAAGATTTGTGATCACACATAAAAATAAAATAAGATGGTCTTGACGCATAAGAAAACTTTTATAGAGTAAATACTTGCATATCTCAAAAAAATATTATGATGAATCAATTTCAAATACTTTATAATCAATGCTAAGAGTTATAAAATATAGTCAAAATTGATCCCGACTGAGTTCTCTTGGGATTTCTAAAAAATAATAAAGTTTATTACAATGATTTGAAATTTAAAGGTGTTTGTCCAAAGGACTGGGATTGGGGCTCCCGCGGACCATAAAGCAAACATATCCAAGAAGGTAGAACAAAGAGAGAAGAAGGTGGGTGAATGTCGAGAAACATAATATGGAAACAAGACAAAGAGAAAGTTATTAGAATTCGATTAAACTTTTTTATTCAAAGAAGAAGAGTACCCGGATGAATATTGATAAAGAAAGAATAATGTGATCAATATGGACTTACTATGATGGTATCTCTCACTTTATCTACTTGTTTTTGCTTCCTTTATATTCTTGTTGGTTTCATTTGGATTACCGGTCATAACTTCCTCTGCTGGAATCTCATAAATCTTGGTGATGGAAGTATTTAACCATTCTTGAATAAAGTCCCTTAATGGAGCAACAATTACTTCTTTATTTATATTAATATTAAATAACTCCTTTTAAATTTCCCTAAGATCAACGGAAAAATTTTGTAATATATTTTCAATGTCTTCATTCTTATTTGTATATTAGAAAAGCCATCTATCAATGTCATCGTGTGTGAATTCCATCGTATTGTCAAACTTTTAAGCCGATGTCTTTTTTAGTCCTTCAATCTGCTCTTAAAAATCATGTCGAGTCATGAGCATGGAGTTTGAAACATACTTAGGGTCTCAGACTTCAATGGTAGTTACGGTAATTTCCATATCAAGGATTTTTAGGTATGTTTCAGTTTTTCTCCTCAATCAGTCAGTGAATTGGCCTGTTAGACCTTTAAATACATTAATTATCTCTATCCAACAAGATATCAAATTTTTTGATGTGGCTCGAAGAAGTTATATTTTCCTTCTTTCTCGTCTACTATGTCATTGTCGCAACTCTAGTTATGAACATCACAACTCCATCAATATAGAACCCTTCATCATTTTCTAAGTTTGAATTTAAATACTCCTTGGTGTTTGAATTCTTAAAACAAGAGAAGTGAAAATCTCTGCCATATCCCATAGTTCTACAATCAATGACATCCTCTTTTTAATATTTTGTTCAAAAAAAAGTCTGGTGTCCATGATTAAACTAGAAATTCCTTTGACCCTTGAACTTGATTCTGAGTTTTCTTGAATACCCTTTCCCAGATGAATCATGGTGAAAGGAGAAGCTAGAATAGGTGGATGCATGAGGGTTTCCTCCAATTCTTTTATTCTTTCATTCAACTGGACATTCTCTTCTTCCATGTGTGTGATTGAAACATCGAGGGTGTCTCCTATAACTCTATGAATGGATGATAATTTTGAAGGTAAAATATATCGTGTGTCAATGGTGGTTCGTAGCTTACCACTCTTACTTTTTGTGGTTATTTCAAAAACTATTTTTTTAGACTCCTTATCAAAAGATGCATTTTTTACAGCAAATGTCTCCTCATCAGAAAAAGTTTCATCATAGATCATGAGTGCCAAGACATGTTGTGTATTCTCTCGAGCTGATACTTCAACATCTAGAAATGTAATGCTTTCAATATCCACATCTAGGTCCATATTATCCAATAATAAGTCATATTCCTGAGCATGTGTCTCTGATCCGGATTATTTTCGGCACAAATGAGATCGGAGATATAATAAAGAAATGCACAGAGATATTGCAAGAGAAAAAACAATATAATAGAGATATAGCGGAAATAAAACAAGAGTCACATATATATAGTAATACACGATTTCTATTAACGAAATAAATGTACAGAGACTGTAAAATACAAAGTGAAAGACTCGCTAGAATGGTGGTAGCTTATCTCTGAGAAGATATGTGATGTCTACTCGCATGCATGAGAATATTATTACAATGAGGCTCTAAGGGCCTTTTTAACATAAGTAAAATCCAAAACCCTAACCCCAGAATATGAAAAGCCAAAAGGTTTGTGGGCCCCGATGGGGGTAGTTGATATGTCAACTTCCTAGGGGCGTAACTATTGCATACGATCTTCGTTTGGGGCGCTCGATAGCTCGTTGGAAAGATATATATGAGAGATACAAATTTTGGGCTCTATTTTTTCTCAAAAAATATCGTTTAGGGCCTCAAAATGGCCCCGTAAGTTAAAAACTGCTAAAAATAGTAAATTACCAAAATTGCCAAAAACATGTTTTGGGCCAGTTGGAGAAGGTGGGTGGCCACCGACATCCACCTGAATCAATACTCCCTCCTTAAGAAGAAATGGTCTCCATTTCATTGAGTTCCCAGGGGAGAGAGGAAAGCGATTGCTGAATCTGAATCTTGGTGATCTGCTTGCCTTGCTGGAAAAGTGGCGTTGCTTAGCTTGTTGAAGGCTATCATGAACCTTTGGCTGGAAGGTTTGGACCTTTTTAACCAGTATGGCTATTTTAGATGACTGTGTGCAGAAGAAATCTTTGTGCTTTGTTGCAACCTTGTTGACCTACTTCTGTTGGGTAGAAGGTGCTTGGGATGAAGCTGTGGTGGTTGCAGTATCCTTTTGTTCCCCTTTTAAACAGATTGTGGAGAAGATGAATTTTGTAGTATTATATACTACCTTGCGGCACTGTTTAGGTGGGGAAGTAGTTGGAACTACCTTTGGTATCTTGTAGAGATGACCCCCTAGAGTAATAATGACACTACGAGGTCGAGACTCATAGATAGCATGTCGTTTCCACATATATGGCTAGCCCAAGAGAACATCACAGACATCTAGTGGGGAAACATCACATAATACCTCATCCTTGAAGGGTTGGATATTGTATGACAATCAACATTGTTGGCTGACATGAAGATCTCATCCTTGGAGAAGCCACCTGATGTTGTATGGTTGCGGGTGTGGTGTTGTCGGAAATCCCAACTATTTGACGAACTCTGTTGAGATGAGGTTCTTCTGGCTTCCTCTATCAACAATGAAATTCAGTGGGGTCCCCTACACCCACATCTGTGAATGAAAAAGGCGCTCCCCCTCTTCTGAATCTGTTGGTTCTTCTGGTTGAATTGTTGCGGTCGCGAAAATAGCAGTGGGGTTTGCATCAATGATCTATCTTTTACCAGTATTTTCAGAATCAGATTCTGAATCAGGGTTTGGATCCTTGTCTTTGATCTCATCCACCAATGATTTTTTGAGCAACATTCATCAGTGTTGTGCCAGGGGATTTTGTGGAAATCACACCATTTTCAGGTGTCCTTTTTTGTCTTCCCGTGACCCTTCTTTTCCTATGGCTTGGACTAGTTTTTGGGAGACTGTTTGTTAGGGTTTTCTTTGTCATACTTTGGTTGTTGTGGATTTGTAGACCCAAACTCCCATTTGTTCTGGTGCTTAAAATTCTGCTTGATTTTAACATCATATCGATAAGCAGAACCGAGTGATGAGATGTCCAGAAAATCTATTTCAGTTTGGATGTGTCTCTGTAGAGCCCCACAGTATTTCAGAACCAAATGTCATTCAGAGTCCTTGATACCCATCTTGGTGCGCAAGGTATGGAAATTATTGGTGAACTCCGGAACTTCTTGCCCCCTCTCTTGTCGCAGTGTGGTCCATCTCATGTACTGGTCCTCATAATTGCCAACAGGGTAATATTGTTCCTTTACCGCATCCACAAAAAAATCCCAAGTGGGATCAGCCCCATATATTCCAGACTCCTCTGTGGAACTCTACTCCCAGTAAGTTTCCCACCAATTTTTGACATGGGGGAGAGCCTTAAGGAGTAAGAAGGTGATCTTTTCCTTGTCAGAAAAATTATGAATAGAGAAATAACCTTCTAGCAGATTTAACCATTTATCTAGGGCATCTGCATCTATTTGACCTTCAAATACAGGAATATC
>JZKD02S2373236.1:64355-83639 GCA_000966675.3 Picea glauca
CCCGGAATATGAAAATCCAAAAGGTTTGTGGGCCCCAATGGGGGTAGTTGATACGTCAACTTCCCAGGGGCGTAACTTTTGCATATGATCTCTGTTTGGGGTGCTCGATAGCTTGTTGGAAAGATATATCCGAGAAATACAACTTTTGGGTGAGTAACATCGATCTATGATCCATGTTGTTCCCCGTTTTCTCAAAAAATATCGTTTAGGGCCTCAAAATGGCCCCGGAAGTTAAAAACTACTAAAAATAGTAAATTACCAAAATTGCCAAAAACATGTTTTGGGCCAATTGGAGAAGGTGGGTGGCCACCGATATCCACCTAGATCAGTCTCATCCTCTTCCTTCTATGACCTGGTTATTTTTCTTTTGACCTTTAGTTTATGGGGATTTTCTAGGTTCCCTTTAGGAGGGTTCCTATCTTCATCATCCCCGGAATTAGTGATCTGGATTTTTCTTGCATGGGATGTTCCTAGTTGTGGAATTTATTTTGGAAAGGCACTCCTCCTAGAGACAACTGGTGATTGAGAAAAATTTTCATTCGAGGGTCTACCTCTTTCTTTATGATGCTTTGTTGTGCTTATGACAGTTTCTATGTCTTCTGAATTTTTGTCGGCTTCCTAGTCACTCGAATGTTGACTGTCATTTTATTCTTCTTTACTAATGGATGATTTTAAAAATGCAGGGCCAAGCCCAACTGAAAGCAACCAATTATAAAAAATATGGTTTGGTTAGAAACCCTTAATTTATTCTACAAATTTTAGTTCAGATTTCTTGAAATAAGCAGCATATTCATCAATTTTGGAAATTCCCCAGAGAAGAATTTCGCCAACTTTCCATGGAAGAGGTATGAATTTATTTTTCCTTTTCTCAGACAATATTTGAAACCAGAATTTATATTTCCCGGCTATTTCGATGAAAAACAGTTTGTTATATATATAATAGGGAAGGAAAATGGGTTTCTCAACAGAGAATAAAACCTTGATAATATTATAATTGTCCATTTTTTCCATAACTCCTCTTCCCTTTAGAAAAGATGCAGCTTCCAATGACAATTGGGGTGTATCTTCCCCAAATAATAGTTTCTTGAATTTAGATACGAAATCTGAATACACCTTATAAAAATGAAGGCCGACCCTTTGCTTCCATAAATCTTGGTACCACACAGTTGCAGGGTCGACCTTTACTTTAATTCTCCGGGCAATGTTTAAACCCTCAAAAGTATGACAACATGTAATGGAAAATATCAAATAAGAAGACATGTAAAACCTTTTTTCAGACTTGAAATTACTGAGCTAAGAAGTGATTTCATTTGAGATTATCTTTGCCCAATCGAAAATAGAATTTTCATGCTGAAAAAAATGTAATATGTACAATGCCAGTCAAGGAATTGTTTCGGTATAATCCTAGCCAGCAATTTGAGTAAAAAGAAAAGGAAGTTTCCTTATAGGTATCCTTTAAAGAACTCACCTGAATTATTGATATGTCTTCAGGCATCGAGGACCAATAATACATGGTACCCAGAAGGTAATAGTGGTACCAGTGTGTGCCTGTCTTTACTTTAGACCGAATTTAATACTGCTTAAATTAATCAATGCTCAATTAATCCAATGCCCTGTTTGTGATATCATGTATATATACTCTGCTTTGTGTGTAGTTTTTCTCTAGCTCTACGTGTTGTGTTTGTGTGTGTAGTGGGTATACCTGTAAGTGTATCTCTTTATCAATAAGTAGGGCTCTATTTATCACCTCATGTTAAGCTCCGGCTCTGTTAGGATTCCATTCCTCTTGTTGAAATCCAACCTTGGATATTCATTGTGGCATGTTCAAGCAAATATTCCTAGAGAAGCTCCAATCCATTATTCTTTCTTTTCAGGAATTTTCTCGTTTTCTCTTTTTTGTAGACCAAGTTCGTCTCTGGTAATTTCAACATTTCTCTAAATGTTGAACGTGCTAATGATATAAGAGAATTATTTTGCAATCCAATAACTATTTTTTTATAAATGATCTTATCAACACACCAGGTGACGACATCCTTTCACTCAAAGACTTTTGGAACACACCCAACAAGAACTATTCCTAATGTCCATACTTTGTTGTTTTCTCTATCTAGCAATTGTACATAATACTAGTAGGAGTGTGACCAATGATAATTTTGATATTCTCTAGCAAAGAGGTTCAAGGTATCCCCACAAAATGATTTCCTTCTCATGGTTGTACCAGCGAAGCTTTCCAACTTTTCTTGAGCTATTATTTTTTCACAGTGAAATAAACTTGAGTTAGATTTCTTTTATGGAAACATTAACTCAAAATAACTATTAGTAGCCTCAGTAACAACATTATTAATTAAAGTCCACATCAATAATAAATTTGGTATTTGGGTCCATACAGACAACAATAAATGTGACATCAAACAATGTGAAGGGATGGGTAATAGTGGGGCATCAGGGTTGGTGACTCATATGAAAAGGGAGATATGTAATTCTGAAGGTCCGCAAGTCCGAAAGTATGGACTAGATAAGTAACAAAAAGTGTTGAGCGAACAATGGAGAGTGTAAGTGTATCACGTAGGGCCACAAGTCTGAAAGTTTGAAAGTATAAGATATAAAATAATTCTAGGTGTTGAGCAGACTTATGCTTAGGTGATTGGAGGAGAATATAAGTGTGACATTCTGCGGGTCCGAAGGTCAGCAAACATGAAAATGGTTAAGTATAGTAACCAAGAAAGGGAAAAAGAGGGGATAAAATAAAATGGGAAAAGAGAAAATAGATAATGGGGGAAGAAAGGGTATTAAAAGAGGTGGAAAAATAGAATAAGGGAGGGGGGAAATAAAAGAACGAAAGAGGTCCAACAATTGGCTCCAACTATGGGATGATAACCCCTTGCAGGTTGTCAAGAATCTAGAATCTTCATGACCAGATGTTTTATCCTTTGGGATATGGAGTCAAAATAGTAAGGATGTACAAAATAAATGAAAACTATGTACAAGGAGAAGAGATAATTTCAGGAAAACACAAATTTCAAGTGTTTTCTATTAACAAGAAACATTAACATTTTCCCCTTCATATATTTGAGCATATATGAATTGAAACCTAGGATTTTTTCAATGATGTGTGGCCTAATCCACAGTGCTTCAAATTTTGTATGCATTGCCGACTTTTCCTTAGCTTTGTTCTAGAGTAACACCAGTTCACCATTTTGAAATTTTTTACTGTTGCATTCTAATCAAAATATTTTTTGACACTCTACTTCCTCTGAGATGTTCTATGAAAAGATTCACTTTGTTCTTCTTCCAATCTCAATAGTTGATTTAATCTTTTTTGCATAGGAGTAAAATCTTCAGTGTCTTCTGTGTTAACTACATAAGTCAAGGAATTTACTTCAAGTTTGATTGGCATTTTTGTTTCCTTCATGTAAACCAACATATACAGAGACATCCCAGTGTTGTCTTTCAGAGTCATTCTACTCGGCCACAGAGCATCCATCAATTTCAAATTCCAATTCTTTTGATTTTGATCGATAGTTTTCTTTAGAATCTAAATGAGTGTATTATTGATATATTCAACAAGACCATTCCCTTGTGGATAATAGTTTGAACATTTTCCCATGACGATGCTATATTCTCCACAAAATTATGTAAATTTTGACTCAATGAAAATTGAACCATTGTCAGTAATAAACTTTTCTGGAACACCAAATCTTGACAATATATTATCTTTTAGAAACTTAATCAATTCTTCAGAGTCAACCTCTTTTAATGCTACTAATTCTTGCCACTTTGTGAAATAATCTGTAGCAATGAGGATGTATATATTCCCTTTGCTTGACTTTGGATTTATTGGTCCAATGATGTCCATTCCCCATTGAGCGAATGGTTGTTCTACATATATGGGTTGTAATGGAATTGCACATCGTTTCATCTTCCTTGAAAATTGTTGACAAGAGATACATTTTCTTACCGTAGTATATGAGTCCCTGAAAACTAATGGCCAATAAAATCCAGCTCTTATTAATTTTTGTGTTGTAGTAGTGGGCGCAAAATGTCCCCCACATATACCTCCATGAAATTCTTTCATTAATTCTTGAGCCCCCTTTTCATAAACACACCTTAACAACATGCAATCATAATTCCTTCTAAATAAGACATTATCAATCAATACATATTGATTTGATTTCATCTTTAATTCTCTTCTTTCCTTTGGAGTCAGGTGACAGGGAATTGTCCAGACTTTAAATAAAACACAATATATTTATACCATTCAGAACCAGATATAGGTTTTCCAATTGAAACCGAAAATACTCTGTTCAAAGAATCATTTTTCGAAATTAACTTTCACAACCCTTGCCCTTTGACTACTTTTAAAGTCTCAATTTCATTGTCACACTCTTGAATCTTCACCAACCAATTTTACCATTTCCCTTCTCTCGATTGATGATTTAAAATAATCTTAATAGGAGAGGATGGAACATATGCAATGACTTGAGAATTTAATATGTAAGTCAGAAAGTGTGCTACTTCCTTTACAAGAGAAAGGGATTGTTTCTCCAATTTCAAATATCTTAATTCATAATCATGAAGGGTCTTGTTCATGAAACTAATTGGTAGTTCTTCACCCTTGGAATTTCTTTGAGTGAGAACAAATGCCACAACTGTTTCTGTTGCAAATGAATAAATGATGAAGTCTCTTTGGAAGTCTAGACTAATGAGGACTGGGGCTGTGGTGATTTCCTTTTTTATGTTACTAAAGGCTTCATGTGTATCTGAAATCCATATGAACCTTTGATCCTTTTTCACATCTTCTTTCCCCCCATCTTTATTCATGTGGTTCTTCATGTCTTTCTTCATTTATTTATTCATGCCTTTATTCATTTCTTTCTACCATGTCCAGAAGTTTCTCCTTTTCATCAAGAATATGTTCTTCACTTTCTAAATTATGTAGTTGCTTACTTTTTCTTCTAGTGATTGTTCCTTTGTATTTATCCATCTTCAATTCTAGCCTTGTTCTTGTCCTATTTGATCTTGTATCTCGTTTGTTCGGTCTTGTATTTCATCTCTCCTTTGTCTTTGAAGAATTTCTCTTTATTCTTCTTGAACCAATGTTTTCCAAGACCTTTCTAATTCTTCTCTAGTTTTAGTTCTTTTTATTGCAAGATTATATAGTTGATGAAGAATACTTCGTTGATTATTTAATCCAATTTCTAAAAGGGGCTTGTTAGCCTGAGGAAAATTCATGTAGTTCTATGATACATAACCAGATCCAAATATTTCAGTTGCTTCCCTAGTATGGTCACCAAAAATGTTGATGCTTGAATCCGCAGGGACCAAAATGGAAAACTCATGAGGATATGAATCCTCATGCATTTTTATAGAGGTGGTACTCCTTTTTGGCTTGTGGTATTCTTTAATAACTTTAGATTAAAAAATAATATAGGACCTTAAGGTAGTCCAATATTTATGCTCAAAGAAAGATGAAAATGATGAAAGATAAAAGATTAATTTTAAAAGGATTCTTGAAAGAGGACCAGGAACCTCACAAATCACACATTTGCAGAAAATAAACACAATTTTCTCACATCCATCATAGTGAAAATAAAGATTTATGGTCACACCTAAAAATAAAAGAAGATGGTCCAGAAGCATAAGAGAACCTTTATAGAGTAATTACTTGCATAGCTCAAAAAAAAATTATGATGAAACAATTTCAAATACTTTATACTCAATGCTCAGAGTTATAAAATACAGTCAAAATTGATCCCGACTGAGTTCTCTTGGGATTTCTCATAAATAATAAAGTTTGTTATAATTCTTTGAAATTTAAAGGCATTTGTCTAAAGGACTAGGATTGGGGTTCCCGCTGACCATAAAGAAAACATATACAAGAAGGTATAACATAGAGAGAAGAAGGTGGGTGAATGTCAAGCAACAAAATATGGAAAGAAGACAAAGAGAAATTCATCAGAATTCAGTTAAAATTTTCTATTCAAATAAGAAGAATAACTAGATGCATACTGATAAAGAAAGAAGAATGTGATCAATATGGACTTACTATGATGGTATCTCTCTCTTTATCTACTTGTTGTTTCTTCCTTTATATTCTTGTTGGTTGTAGTTGGATTACCGGTCATAACTTATATTCTTGTTGCTACTTCCTTCATAACTTTATATTCTTATTCTCTTTATCTACTTACTATGATGGTATCTCTCACTTTATCTCCTTGCTTCTATTTCATTTATATTCTTGTTGGTTGCAGCTGGATTATAGGTCATAACTTCCTCTGTTGGAATCTCAGAAATCTTGGCGATTGAAGTATTTAACCATTCTTGAAAAGAGTCCCTTAATGGAGCAACAATTACTTCTTTCTTTATCTTAAAATTAAATAGCTCCTTTTCAATTTCCCTAATATCAATGGACAAATTTTGTAATATATTTTCAATGTCTTCACTCTTATTTGTATGTTCGACAAGTCAACTATCAATGTCATCAAGTGTGAATTCCATCATATTGTCGAACGTTTTTGTCGATGTCCTTTTAAGTCCTTCAATATGCTCTTCAAAATCCTATCAAGTCATGAGCATGGGGTTTGAAAGATACTTAGGGCCTGGGACTTCAATGGTAGTTCCAACAATGCCCAGATCAAGGATTTTTAATTATGCTTTAGTTTTCCTCCTTAGTAAGTAAGTCAATTGGGATATTAGACCTTTTAATACATTAATTTTCTCTATCCATCAAGATTTCAATTCTTTGATGAAGCTCGAAGAAGGTAGATTTTCCTACTTTCTTGTCTACTCTATCATTGTTGCAACTCTAGTTGTGAACATCAAAACTCCATCAATATAGAACCCTTCATCATTTTTTAAGTTTGAATTTAAATAATCTTTGGTGTTTTGAATTCTTAAACCAAGAGAAGTGAAACTCTTTGTCATATCCCATAGTTCTACAATCAATGACATCATCTTTTTAATATTTTGTTCAACAAAATTTCGGGTGGCCATGATTAAACTAGAAAATCCTTTTACCCTCGAACTTGATTTTTGGTTTTCTTGAATACCCTTTCCTGGATGAATCATGGCGACAGGAGAAGACAAACTAGGTGGAGGAATGAGGGTTTCCTCCAATTCTTTGATTCTTTATTTCAACCGGTCATTCTCTTCAACCATGTGTGTGATTGAAACATTGAGGGAATCTCCTATAACTCTATGAATGGATGATAATTTTGAAGGTAACATATCATGTGTGTCAATGGTGGTCCATAGCTTATCGCTCTTACTTTTTGTGGTTCTTTCAAAAACTAATTTTTTAGAATCCTTACCAAAAGATGCATTTTTTATAGTAAATGTCTCCTCATCAGAAAAATTTTCATCATGGATCATGAGTTCCAAGACAGGCTATATATTCTCTCAAGATGATACTTCAACATTTGGAAAAGTAATGTTTTTAGTATCCACATCTAGGTCCATATTATCCAATAATAAGTCATCTTCCTGAGCATGTGTCTCATCCCCTTCCTACTGTGAACTGGTTCTTTTTATTTTGACCTTCATTTTATGGGGATTTTCTAGGTTCCCTTTAGGAGGGTTCCTATCTTCATCATCCCCAGAATTAGTGCTCTATATTTTTCTTGCATGGGATGTTCCTGGTTGTGGATTTTCCTTTGGCAAGGAATTCCTCCTAGAGACATCTTGTGATTGATCACGTTTTTAATTCGAGGGTGTACCTCTTTATTTATGATTCTTTGTTGTGCTTATGATAGTTTCTATGTCTTCTAAATTTTTGTCGGCTTCTTGGTCACTTTGATGGTGACTGCCATTTTCTTCTTCTTTACTAATGGTTGATTTTAAAAATTTAGGTCCAAGCCCAACTAAAAGAAAGTGATTATAAAAAAGGTGGTTTGGGTCGAAACCCTTGATTTCTTCTATAAATTTTAGGTCAGATTTCTCAAAATAAGAAGCATATTCATCAATTTTGGAAATTTCCCAGAGAAGAATTTCACCGAATTTCCATGGAAGAGGCATGAACAACTTTTCCCTTTTCTCAAATAATATATGAAACCAGAATTTATATTGTCGGGCTATTTCGATGACAAACAATTTGTCAGATATATAATATTTCAGGAAAATGGGTTTCTTAACAGAGTAGAAAACCTTGATAATATTATAATTGTCCATTTTTTCCAGAACTCCTCTTCCCTTCAGAAAAGATGCAACTTCCAATGACAACCAGGATGTATCTTCCCCAAATAATAGTTTCTTGAATTTAGATACGAAATATGAATACACCTCATAAAAATGAAGGCTGACCCTTTGCTTCCATAAATCATGGTACCACATAGTTACATGATCGAATTTTATTTTAATTCTTAGAGAAATGTTTAATCCCTCAAAAGTATGACAATATGTAATGGAAAATATCAAATAAGAAGACATGTAAAAACTTTTATCAGACTTAAAATTACTAAGATGAGTAGTGATTTCATTTGTGATTATCTTCACCCAATCAAAGATAACATTTTCATGGATAACTAGATGTAATATGTACAATGTGAGTCGAGGAATTGTTTCTGTAGAATCCAAGCCAAGAATTCAAGTAAATAACCAGGAAATTTCCTTATAGGGATCCTTTAAATAACTCACATGAATTCTTGATATTTCTTCAAAAATTATGGCAGGGTCATGCAAATATTCCTAGAGAACCTCTAATCCATTATTCTTGCTTTTCAAGAAGTTTCTCGCTTCCTCTCCTTTGTAGACCAGGTTCGGCTCTAGTAATTTTAACATTTCTCTAAATATTGAAGGTGATAATGAGATAAGAGAACTATTGTGAAATGAAATAACTCTTCTATTCTAAATGAGCTTATCAACACACCAGGTGACAATGTCCTTTCACTCAAAGAATTCAGGAACACACCTAGCAAGAACTATTCCCGAAATCCATACTTTGTTGTTTTCTTTATCCATCAATTTCACGTAATACCAGTGGGAGCGCGACCACTGATAATTTTGATCTTCTCTAGAAAATAGGTTCAGGGTATCCCCATAGAACGATTGCCTTCTCATGGTTGTGCTAGCAAAGCTTTCCAACTTTTCTTGAGCAATTATTTTTGCACAATGAAATGAACTTGAGTTAGATTTGTTTTACGGAAACAATAACTCAAAATAACTATTAGTAACCTTGGTAAAAAGATTATTAATTAATTATTGTCTTAATTTGTTTCTACACACCAACGAAACTTCTCTCCAGAACTAGGGTTCTAACAACAACCTAGGGTTCTAACAGTTGCAGCCATAGCAGAGTACGACATGAGCACCAAAGGGGGGGGTAAGGGTACCCCCTCATACAAACAGGTAGTGGTAGACAGAGGGAAAGGGCCAAGGGGCATATTTTTAAAGACACCAATGACAGGCACCTCTGGTTCAGACCTAGAAAAAGGTTGGGAAAGGAACCAGGGAAAAAGTGAGAGCATGGAAGAGGAAGCCAAGGAAACCCAGAGAAAAACAGAAGCCACACTGAAGACCAACTCGGCAGAAGTACACACCCCATGCAAACCCAAAACAACAATGATACCCAAGGTGGTATTGGAGGATCTGCATACGCAACTATACAGGGATCACATGAGGGCACATGTGCTAATATGCAAGTTTATGGGCTTATGGCCCACTGAAAGAACGTTGCGCAACTAGATTAAATACCACTAGAAGCCAAATGGGGAATTAGAGCTCCATCTGGGCTCAAAAGGCTTCTTCACAACAGTCTTCATAAATCTAGAGGATAGGGATAGAGTCTTTGAAGGAGGGCCATATTTCCATGCATCAGCAGGATTGTACATGCAGCCATGGAAGGAAAATTTCTCCCCCGAAAAAGAAACCTTCAAAAAGGTGTCGGTTTGGCTGAGACTCTACTCCCTACCCTTATACTAATGGTTTCCCTCAACTTTCGAAGCCATCGGAAACAAATTGGGGAAATATATAAAGACAATAGAATCCACCTTGAGAGGGTGATATACCTCTTACGCAAGAATTTTTATAGAGATGGATGTGTTGGGAGCCCTCCCAGAAGCCATCAGCCTTAAATTCAGAGATGAGGAAGGGATCCAAAATGTCAACTACGAACAGATCCCTTTCAGATGCAGAAGATTCCATGACCATGGTCACCTGATCAGAGAATTCCCTCTTAATAAAAAGCAAGAAACGAAAAACCCCAAACCACGGCAAGATGAGGAAGGGTTTGTAAAACCAAACCCTCAAAGCAGAGCCAACAAGAAGCAGAGAAAACCTTCAACGGGGACCAACCCTGAGGCTCAGGACCAAACGAAAGGACAAGACAGATCCAATAAAGAGGCAAAAGATGATCAGGATATGGAAACATCTCAGGAAGGCAAAGAACAAACGACAAAGAAGCTCACCGATCGACCAGGTAGTCAGAAGGAGAAAGAAAGTTGTGCAACCCCAATGGAGGGAGGAATAAGAGATGATAACACCTCCATGCAAGAAGAAGACGAATATTTGGAAATGAACCCAAGAGAACTAGGCACAGAAAATCTTGAACTCAGAAACATTGTGGAAAGGGAAGGGATATACCTCACAAACATACTGGAGCAATGGAAAAAACAGGGAGTAGACAATGTACCAACAGAGCAACTTGATCACATCTAGTACCTGTTCCTCCTAAGGGAGGAAGCCAAAGTTTGAGGCCAAAAGCATACACACGGGGAGATTGGACACCTAGGAGTTAAAGCCGATGAGGGTCAATCACAGCTATCACCCAAGCAGACGCAGAGGAAAAAAGACAGAAAATCAAATAGTGTAGCACTGCAGGAGCTCAGAGCATTACTGATCAACTCGGGTAAGATCAAGAAACTCTTCCCCAACTCCCCTCCACATGTTTAAAATGAAAGTGATAACCTGGAATATAAGAGGCCTCAACAACCCAAGAAAGCAACTAATCCTTAGAAATAGACTAAAACAGGACCAATTGGACCTTTGTTTTATCCAAGAAACAAAATGCAACACAGACAGAATGGAAACAATCAGTCAACAACATTGGCGCAAGTACAAAATGATGGCTATAGGAGGCCTTCAAATGGAAGAGGGAATCCTTACCCTATGGAACCCACAAGTACTCATCCTAATAGCAACTGAATCAACCAGGCACACCCTTACGGTCCGCATGAAAATCATTGGGAACACAGAGGTGTTGTTATGCACCAATGTGTATGGACCTCAGGTGTCAGAAGAAAGGAAAGGAATGATCAAAGACCTCAAAGAGATTAAAACCCGATCCAACAACCTCCAATGGATCCTAGCAGGTGACTTCAACAACATCACGTCACTTGCAGAGAAAAAAGGAGGTATAAGACAATTGGATAGAGATGCGAAGGAATTCTCAAATTTTATCGATACAACGGAGATGGTAGATTTGGAAACTAATAATGGACAGTTCACCTGGAACAATAAATATATGAACCAACATCAGGTAGCAACAAGACTTGACAAATTCCTAGTGTAAGAGTCAATCATAATGCAGGGGTTGACCTTAGATTGCAATATCCTCCCATGGGGGGGATCTTATCACTGGCCAATACAGTTGGAAGAAGGCTTCCAGACCACACCAAAAAACAGGCCCTTTAGATTTGAGAAATTCTAGATTGAACACCCGACTTTCCAGTAAAGAATCAAATAATGGTGGTGTGAGGAGCAACCGGAGAAGGGGACAAGGATGTTCAAACTCTATAAAAAAATGAAACACATCAAATATAGGCCCAAGGAGTGGAACAAGGACACTTTTGGGAATATAAACCAAGAGAAGAACAATATTGAAGAAAAAATGAAAAAACTCTAGGGAACCTGCATCTTGGAGGGATACACGGAGGAAAGGAAAAAGGAAGAAATCCAGCTGACCTAGGATTGGGAACAACATTGCCAGCAAGAAGAAACTCTTTGGCGACAAAAGTCTTGGATCAAATGGCTAAAGGAAGAAGACAGGAACACCAAGTTTTTCCACGGAACAACCATGGCCAAAAGAGCCCACAACAAAATCTTGAAGATCAAGGACTAGGATGGAATAGAGAGAGAGCCACATAAGGACATCGAAAAATCTCTGGTAAACCACTTCTAAGGGATAGCCTAGGAACCTAACCAAGACATAACGGAGGCCATATAAAGGATAATACAACATATCCCGTGCCTGTTCACTGAAGAACAAAATAAGAACCTAAACAAGCTCATTGCGGAGGAGGAAATAAACCAAGCACTCCAGGAAATGCCCAATGGGAAAGCCCTAGGCCTATATGGCTTCACAGTGGAGTTCTTCAAAGCCTGCTAGGAAGTTGTCAAACATGATGTGTATAGGGTAGTAGAAGGCTCTAGAAGGTCAGCCTCCATTCTCAAAGTGCTAAATTCTACAATCATTACACTTATCCCAAAAGAAAATCAAGCCAAATCCCCTAACTGGTATCGACCTATAGCATTGTCCAATGTGGTGTATAAGTTAATCTCCAAAGTCATAGCAAATAGACTGAAAACCCTCTTACCCACACTAATATCACAAGAACAGGCAGGTTTCATGGAAGGTAGACAAATAATGGACAATATCATCCATGCCCACAAACTTATCCACACCCCGGAGCTTAAGAAATGAGGGGGAATGATAATACAACTGGACCCAACAAAATCTTATGAAAAAATTAGCTGGAATTATATGGTCAAGACCCTCGAAGCCTTCGGTTTCACCCAACACTGGATAAACTGGATAGTCAGCCTAGTATCAACAACGAGCTACTCGCTCCTAGTAAATGGAGCCCCTGCCAAACTGTTCTGGCCCACTAGAGGCATCAGACAAGGAGACTCCTTGTCCCCCTTCCTTTTCATTTTAATGATGGAAGGTCTCAGTCGAAGCATAAAAAGCGCAACCGCAACAAGGGAAATAACAGGGATCAAACCCTTTGCTAATTGTCTTACCCCCACGCACCAACAATTCGTGGATGACACCCTACTTCATGGCATACCCACAGTCAAGGAAGAAAAATCCTATAGACGAATCCTAGATGAGTTTGGGGACACATCGAGAGCAGAGATCAACCAGGATAAATCTATGATCTTTTTATTTAATACCAACCCTGCAATCTAGAGAAATATGGCCAACATACTAGGCTTTGAGCGCAAAGCGTTCCCAACCAAATACCTAGGCATCCCCCTGACAGATAAAGTGTACAAAATGTCCACTTGGGAAGGAGTAATCAACAAGCTACAAGATCGGGTCAAAAATTCGACGTACATATCCCTCAACCTAGCTAGAAGAATAATCTTAACCAAGTCAGTGCTACAAGCTATTCCAACCTATATGATGTCTATATTCCCAACTCCCAAGGGGATATTACAAAAAATAAGAACAATACAAAGATATTTCCTGTGGCAAGGAGCGGAAGCAAAGAAAAAATGGGCACTGGTGGCTTGGGAGAAGGTATGCAAACCTAAAAACAAAGGAGGCCTGGGGTTATAAGACCTGCAAGTGACCAATGATGCCTATGGGGCGAAACTCTGGTGGCGCTGGGTCAAAGAAACTACAACGCCATGGGTAAACCTGTGGAAGGCAAAATATGCCCCTAACATATGCTACCAGGACAAAATCAGCTTTAGCGGTACCAGGGAAGGGTCTGCCATATGGAACCTGGCCTGGCGCAACAAGGCTTGGATCCAGACACACATCTTTTGTGAAGTCAGAAATGGAAAAACCACCAGATTCTGGGAGGACGCCTGGCAACATGAACCTAGATTGGAAGAACTGGGCAGGGAGGAACTCCAACAAGAGATGCTTGTGCAAGGAAAAACTACAGTCTACCACTACTGGAAGCAAGAAACTGATCGCAACAAATGGAGAATCTGGAACACTCTCACCCCATAGAGTAGAGACCAAACCATAAAAAAAGTGCAAGAGGTGGAGGAGGATTTAGGAAAATGAAAAATTGCAGTTGTGGATGGAATGGACTAGCTGATATGGGGACACAAAGACGACAGAGAATTCAACCTCAAAGAAGTGCACCACTACATAATGGACCAGGACCAAGAAGACACAACACATCAATGGGATAAGCTCTGGAACAACCCCCAGTGGCCAAAAATAAAAATCTTCCAGTGGCTAATACTCCACAAACAAATCTTAACTTGGGAAAACCTCAGGAAGCACGGTTTCATAGGACCTTCCAGATGTCACCTATGTGAATAAAAATAGGAAACACTAAACGATCTCCTGGATGAATGTATCTTCACAACTGATGTTTGGGACTGGACGACAGGCATCTTCTGACAATCTAGTCGGATCAGAGGTAATATATCCACAACTATAAATACCTGGAAAGAGAACTACAACGATAATGAAGAGGTGAATCTCTGTTGGACCCTCATCCCCAGAATGATCATATGGGAAATCTGGAAAAAAATGAATCAGTGCATCTTCAGGAACCAAAGCTGGACGACAAGAAAGATTAAGGAAACAATCATCTCCATGAAAAGAGAAATGGTATAGAGCCGCAACTGCCAACCGAGTAAAGCGCAACTCACAGCCCAGGATCTCCACATTCTAGAGGCCTTTGAATTGAAGGATGGTCGCAACCACAATCAGGTAAGACAAACAACGCAACTCCAAATAGGTGAGTGCAACTGGAAACTACACCCAAAGGGTGCACTCAAGTTGAATTTCGACGGGGCGTCGAAAGGTAACCCAAGCCGAACAGGATTGGGAGGAGTAATCAGGGACATTCAAGGACACATCATCCAGCTGTATACTAGGAGTCTGGGGAACTCAACCAACAATGTCGCAGAATTTGGATCCTTGGAGACCGGCCTCGATATTCTGCAATGGGAAGCGATAACCAATGCCATAGTGGAAGGATATTCCATGCTGGTAATCAACACAGTAAGGAGACTCCAAAATGGTACCAGAGTGGGTAAAATCTAGAAGCACTTGTGCTTGTCTCATTCCCTGCAAAAATCCAAGATTACTTGCAGACGAGGATTGCAGTAGAGCTACGATGGGTATGGAGGTCAGCTAATGGCCTAGCGGACATAATAGCTAATGAAGGGGTAGACAGAGCAGTACCAGAACTAGAAACAATATGGAGTAGCATCCCGAGTTGTCAGTTCCGAAGTGATTGCACCCAAGTAGCGGTAAAGGACTATGATGGTAGCCGAAGTATGAATGATCACATCGAGGATGGAGGCACAGAAATAATTGAAAGGCACGTAGGATCCAGTCAAAATCCGAGAGGCCACCACCTGAACATGAATATCAATGCAGATCCAAGTCACACCACGGGAGGAGATATTACACCACGGCCCTATCACTAGAAAGAAGTACAAAGAATAAAACGATTGGCCGAGGGCAGGTATGGGTACACCTCACCCACACACAAATATGGGGGGGGGAGGATAGGTGTACATTGTGCTAGGCAGGGTATTGGCACTGGGATGACAGTAGGGTACACAAGAGAACACACTCCAAATCAATGCGATAGGGCCAATAAGGACACCTTTACGAGAGACCAATGATTACCAGGATAAGGCCGCAGCTAGGGAAACCCCATAAAGAAAGCACTATCAAGGGAAATCACAGAGAGGATAGAAGCAATTACATAGGCCAACTAAGCACCAGGAAGGGGTGAATAGATATGGAGGACGAATTCACGACAAGAACCACCAAAATCAAACAGAGATGGTAAGAATGAAGAATACCCAAAGAAAGAGGGGCCCCAGGGGGAGGCTTTCAAAACAAGCACCCGGAGGATCACTAGGATGGAGCAGGCGACCAATGAGGCCAAGGGTACCTTCCTCACACATGTTGACCCCAAGGGAAAAGAGGTTATAGATAGGTGGGAGAGAGAAGTTAATAACAAGTGACATGGCAAGGCCTCGACAGAACTCATCCAAGAGGTAGACGGGATAAAGGACTCAGGGGCCACAATACCCAGAACAACCCTATACCACAAAATGGTGGAAGAATCCTGACACACTATGTTTATAGGAAAGATGAAAGTTGACAAGAAAGGGACTAGCAGGGAGGCGATACGCGGTGACAAGAAGGAACTCAGAGAAGTTATGAACTGCCTCAGCAACATGGAGGCTAGTGCAAGAAGAATAATAGAGGACCAGAGGAGCCAAAGAGAAAACCTGGAGCGACTGGCAGGGCAATTTCAACTCTACCTCCGCTATGTCCACCACATGGACATCACTCTTGCAGACAGAAGAAGAACACCATCCTGCATCAAAAGGACGTGCATGATGGAACTGAGGGAGGAGAATACAGTAGAAAAGGAAAGAGATGAAAGCCATCCCATCATCTTGGACTAGTGCAACAACAACCTCGGGTTATTTTTCTCTACGTTTTGTTATGTTATGTTATGATTTTTTCAAAGTAGCTTAAGGAGACTGAGTCGATTTCCCAGGGTGGCGGCCCATATCCCCCGCATCTATAGACAATGCAACTTCAGGACCCCTTATCTGGTTTCCTTTTTGGCAGAGCAGGGGACCCCCCCTTTTTTGCCTTTGTATTATATTTACTCAGTAATATAGAATCTCAACTCACTTACAAAAAAAAAAAGATTATTAATTAATGGCCACCTCAATAATAAATTTGGTATTCGGGTCTGTAGGGAAAACAATAAATATGACATCAAACAATGTGAATGGATGGGTAATAGCGGGGCATCGGGGTTGGTGACTCATTTGAAAAAGGGAGATATGCAATTCTTAAGGTTTTCATGTCTGAAAGTATGGAATGGATAAGTAACAAAAAGTGTCGGGTGAACAATGGAGAGTGGTAGTGTATCACGTAGGTCCACAAGTCCGAAAGTCTGAGACATAAAATAATTCTAGGTGTTGAATGTACTTATACTTAGGTGAATGGAAGAGAATACAAGTGTGACAGTCCCTAGGTTCGCAAACGTGAAAATGGTTAAGTATAGTAACCAAGAAAGGGAAAAGGAGGGGACAAAGGAAAATGGGAAAAGGGAAAATATAGAAGGGGGGGAATAAAGGGTATTAAAAGAGGTGGGAAAATAGAATAAGGGAGGGGGAAAAGGAAAGAATGAAAGAGGTTCAATAGGTAGTCTCTCAGAAAGTGACTTATCCCATATTCGATCCCTAGAAGCCTCTTGTCGGTCATTATTGGAGAAGGAGGAAGTTGCTTGGTGATTGAAGAGCTATGCAATTTCAATTAAGGATGGAGATAGTAATACTAAATTCTTCCATCGATATCAAAATTACCAAAAAAAATTGAATATGGGAAATAAAAAAATTTCAAGGGAAGATAATGCACACTTTTAAGGATAAAGATGAAGAGGGGGTTTGTCATTTTGAATCTCTCTTCAAGGAGTCGAAAGGTTGTCCAATGAAGAAAATTCTAGAGGTGATTTCCAAATTCCCTTTGGTATTTTCGGAAGATATGAATCTGTCTTTGAACGATTAAGTGACATAGGATAAAGTTCAAGATGCCCTATCCTCTATGAAAAAAGGTAAGAGTATTGGTCCTAACAGGTTCACTATTGATTTTTTTCTTGGTTTTTATGATTTGATGAAAGAGGATTTTTTAAAATTGGTCCTAGAATCTGAGAGATTGGGGAAAATTTTAGGCTCATTAAACTCTACTTTTATCACTTTAATCCCCAAAAAGCACTATGGCCTCTCCTTTGGTGATTTTTGGCCAATTTCGTGTTGCAACGTGATCTATAAGTTGGTGGCCAAGGTCATTTCTCAAAGACTTAAACCTATCTTAAGTGAGGTGATTTTGGAAGAACAATTCATGTTTTTGTAATGTAGGAAGATTCATGATGCATTAGCGATTGCTCAAGAAGCAATCCATCCTGTTAAGATGTCCAAGCAGCCTACAATTATCTTAAATCTTGATTTGTCCAAAGCCTGCGATAGAGTAAGTTGGTCCTTTCTTCACCTTGTTCTTTTGAAGATGGGTATGAATATCTCCTTGGTCAATTGTATTATGGGATGCATCCAATCAATGTCCTTTGCGGTGTTTATTAATGATGCTCCCTCTAAGTTTTTTTGGGCTTTGAGAGGGATAAGACAAAGATGCCCCATGTCTCCATTCCTCTTCCTCATAGTGGTTAAATCCTTAAATAAATTGATCAATGATGTCAGGTCAAGAGGAATTCTTAGTGGAGTCAAGGTCTCCACTCAAGAAGTTATCTCGCATCTCCTTTTTGTGGATGATTTGTTATGCTTCACTCAAGGGTCCCTAAGGGACCTTTCATCTTTAAAATGTGTCTTGAATTTTTATTGAAAATATACTGGCATGGATATAAATTTCGACAAATCATGCATAATTCTTATCTACATTGATGGTAGTTCTATTCAACAAATTAATCATATTTTCCCTTTTCCTTAAAAAGAGTTCGACTCGGGTTTCAAGTATGTTAGTTTTTATCTAAAACCAAGTGGGTATAGGTTTTTTTACTGGATATCGTTGCTCAAAAAGGTTGAATCTCTCATCTCTCTATGGGTTAATAGGCTCCTCTCCAAGGGGGGTCAACTAGAATTAATTAAGGTTGTGCTAGAAAGAATTCATGTATATTGGACATCAATAGTTGCAGATTTCTGTTCATGTGTTCAAGTTCTCGTCTTTATGGTGGTATTCTACTAGTGAAATGGAGTTGTGTAAAAAATCCCAATAGTCTTGAAGGTTCAGGGTTAGAAAACATTTTTCATTTTTAACATAGTTACCAACTTAACGATAACTCTACAAAGTTCTTGTTTTTTTGGGGGATCACATATTTTATTCGTTTTGAAAAGTTGTGCTACCAATAGCACCCCCCTCCCTTTTTAAGTTGTTTTTTGATATTTTAAATATTATTATCAATAATGTGTCTCCATCATAATGTTTTTTATGATGGTTAAAATTCAGACTTGTCGCATTAACAACTGATGTCATTGTGATGTCATTGTGGACAAAGACTTTAAAATTTACCCTCGAATCAAAAAGTAATGCTACCAGTAGCACTACTTTTTTTTTTTTAATTTGAAATCATAACCTCATAAAATTGTGCCCTTGACAACTGGTACCATCATAGATAAACAGCTCAAAATCGACTCCTAAATCATTGAAAAAAAACACCCATTTAAAAAAATTAAAAACTCTAACCCTAATTTTATTTTATTTTTGAAAAATTAAAAAATTAAAAAATCTAGGAAAACAAAAGAATTGAAATTTAAAAAAAAATTAAAACCCAAATTTATATTAAAAAAATATATATTAAAGAAAAACTAAAGAGGAAAAAAAAAAAC
>JZKD02S2373236.1:83918-100823 GCA_000966675.3 Picea glauca
CCTTGCCCGTGCGGCGGGATGGGGAGATGCCCGACATCACCCCCATAGTCCTCTGGTTAGCCTGGCCCGCTTGGGGGGCTAGGGCGATGCTCGACATCACTGACTCTCTACCAGTCGGAGGGTCGCGAGGGTGATGTCGGGCATCACCACATCCCCCCCTGCGGGCCAGGCCTTGGTCCCGTGGCACCCACATGACTGAGGCTTCGCCCACGTGGGGGGATGGGGTGATGCTCGACATCACCCCCGCAACCCTCCCTATATATATATAATTTTATTTAATGACATTTTATATTTCAATTTTTTTTCTAAATTTTTTTAATATAAAGTTTTAGCTTAGGAATTGTTAACGTTTTTTTATTTTATATATTTTTTTTAATTTAGTTTCTTTTTTAAGTTTTTTTTTTGTTTTTTCTACATTTCAAGGGTTTTATTATTATTTTTTTAAATTAATGTTTTCCATGGAAATTTTAAATTTTTTTCATTTCTTTATATATATATATATTTTTTTAATTTCCACCTCATTTTTTTTTTTAATTTGGGTTTTGAATATTTTTTTTAAAATGTGTTTTTTTCTTCATTTAAAAAATAATTGCGAAGATTTTCCCCTTTCTCTTTATTTATTTTTTAATATAAATTAAAAAAAAATGGTAAATAAATTTTCAAGTGACCATTTAGGATCCAATTTTGGGTTTTTATTTGCATAGGGATTTGTTGTCAAGGCCACAATTTCAATTAGGACATAATTTAGATGTTGATTTTAATTTTTTTCTGAGCTACTGTATAAGTTTTGAAGGCCATGCTTGAAAAATGTTGTAAGTTTGACCCTGTAAGAAAAAATGGTGCTATCGGTAGCATCACTTTTTTATTTGAGTGTTGATTTTAAGGTTTTTCTGAGCTATTGTATGAATTTTGAAGGCCATGATTGAAAAATGTTGTAATTTTGACCCCGTTGGAAAAAATGGTGCTACCGATAGCACCACTTTTTGATTTGGGGGTTGATTTTCATGTTTTTTATGCAAAAATATGGGTTTTAAGGGATAGAGTTCTTGTTTTGAGGTCACAGTTCTCGCTAAGTCGGTAACTATGTTTTCTCTCAATCTCTTGCAGCTATATCTCTTTGGAGGCTTACTGACAATTCATCTTTATGGGGAAAGGTAATTAAAACTAAGTACCTGAGTAATGTGTCGATCGAGGACTAGTTCAGGCAGCCTAGGAAGTCAATGAAAGGATCTATTGTATGGAAAGTGTTGGTTGCAAATTTTCCTCTAGTAGGTTAGTGCACAATGTGGATGATATGCAATGGAAGGAAAGTAAGAACAAGGGAGGACCCCTAGTTTGGCGTTGATAAGATTTTTTGGCTTTCATCCTCCCTCCTTTGCTCTCTCCATGAGGTAGGAATATTAAAAATTGCATACACTAAGGATCAATCCCCTCAAGTGAGTGGAATATTGGGATGGAAGTTAGTAAATGATATGGTTTTGGAAGGCCCAAAATTAGATGAGTGGCATTGTTTCATTAGTAAGTTAGTCTCTAATTGCATTAAGTTGGAGGAGGAAGAAGTCAATGTTTTATGTTGGTATAAAAACTCTGGAGCGAGCGAATTTACAACCAGACTCAGGTACTTTGCTATTATGGAATATCATTTTTAGGGGGGGAAGTGGTGGTGGTGGAGCCTTTTATGAAAGCTCCATGCACCACTAAAAGAAAAAATCACCTTGTGGCTCACATTAAACAACAAATTGTTGACATGGGACTTTGGATTAAAATGGGTTGGGTTGGACCCAATAGGTGTCCTTTGTGCAAGGAAAGTGAGGAATCCATATCACACATTTTTATTTCATCCCCTTATACAATGCAGGTTTTGAGGATCGTAAGCCTTGAATGCAAGCAGAAAGCTACCTAGTTGAAGAAGGGGCTAGAAGATTGCATGAAAGAATGGTTGGAGAATAAATTAGTTAAGGAGTTTGAATATTTTCTAGGTATTATTGTCTATGGTGTCTGGTGGGCTCACAGTTCTATCATTTCCAGAGATGTCGACATTCTCCATGAAGTCACTTCTAGTTTAATTCTTAATCTATCAAAGGAATTAAAATTTGATCCGAAGATTAAAAATCAGAGGGTCACAATTATGCTTGATTTAGATTTTGAAATCCCTTGGGGGTATTTTAATGGTGCCAATCAAGGTCATCCAGTGATTTGTGGGGTTGGAGTTGTTTTATTTCTAAATCGAATCCATTATATGCATATTATATATGCTCTAGGTTGTGGTTCGAATAATAGAGAAGAGTTCCTCGCCCTTAGGATATATGGTACATGTTTAATAAATAAAAAAACTTGTTCTTTGTCCTTTGTTGTGGTTAACCCTACAAAATGCACAATCACAAATGGATGACGAGCATGTTCACGATGATGATGTTAATGTACATATAGTTAACAAAGTAAAATATGTTAAGGGTAGAGCACTTGAATGTGGACAAAGAAAGATGGGTTGATTTTTAGTATAGGTGGTACAAATTATTGGAAATGTGAATAGTGTTGAAGTTATGCCTATGTAGTGTGAGGACATTAGATTTATATAAGAAAAAATTTATTCTACGCTTATTGTGTTTTTTTTTAAGGTGACAAGATTTACATATTTGATGACTAAGAATTAGATTTATAGAAACATTAATAGAGTAGAAACTAGGAAATATGAAGAGCATAAGTATTTGTTATGATGTTGGAGTGTGAGCATAGTTATAAGTTACCAAGTTAGAGATTAAAGAAGTTGATATAATTATTTTTTACTTGGACATAATATAAGACTTCCAGAATAGAAATAAAGATTCTAAACTTAATTTGAATAAAATATAAAGTGCATTGGAACATCACGAGCAAACACTACATGTGTGAAATAAAGCTATATAAAATCCTCTCAAATAATAGTCTCTAGCTAGAAATGAAACCATCCACATCCATATAGAATAGCTACAATTTATGGTAGATAACCATCCACATCCATATAGAATAGATACCCTTTATGGTATATATTCGAAATGAAAGAGATAAGAAGAAGAGTTTGTTCTAGATATACAAACTAAAATTTCTAGTATAATATCATCAATACAGAAAAACCATTAAGAAAAATTGTAGCCTATGTAAAAGCATCAATTGGGGGGGAGTTTTATATAGTCTATATTTGATGGAAAATGACAATACATAAATGAACCAATAGTACCAAAATCATAGTATCTAGAACTAGGACCCCATATGGCCATTTATTTAGAAAATCAACATTATGAAAAGAGGCTGTCAATTTCCATGTATAGCAAGAAACATAATGTTTTGGAGAGAATTTGATTGAAACAAATAGAGAGTAAAATTATGTTGGGTATGTGTTATATTATTTGCACAACGAAACCAACATGCTTCATTGTATTAGGGGAAATGGGGGGGTCATAGGGGGGGCATAGCCCACCTTGTCTGGGGGGATCACAAGGGGGCATAGCCCTCCCCCCCCAAAATGGTGGTTTTTTGCATCTGTTTTTTGGTGATTTTCAGCACACGATTTTCTCCCATGGTTTTTTAATTATGGTTAATGAATTAGGGTTGTAGACTAATCTAGGTGAATGGATTAGGGTTTTTGTATGTTCTGGGATCATATATATATATTGTGTTGTAAATAATGAACATGAATGATGAAAAATAATTAGAGGTGCAACTCTAAACATGTTGTTGGTTTTCCTGATTTGGGTTTCCAGGGTAAAATCTTTGTGTAATGTATGTGTGTGTCTGTGTGTGTGCCATTATATCTTTTCTGTTTTTATTAAGAATCCATTTGTAGTAATAATTGTACAAGGTTAAAATATACATTTGATATCAGAACGATTGTTGTCTTCAGGGGGTACCTTTGTGGTTAGGGGTTTGGATCAGATCTATGATAAACCTTAATACAGTAGGAGCTCTATGGTATCGATTATTATGGTTGTAATACCTTGATTTTGAGTCCCCATATTAAAATATGTATTTTGTTTATTTTATGAAAGGTTGGAGTGCCCAAACAATTAACAATGTCAGCGTGCCTAGGAAATGTAATGTTTTGATCATTAGTAATAATAAAATACATTGTTGGCTGCAAGACGGACAAGGACAAGTGTTATAGGGGGCTATGATTCCATGAGAGAGGGGGATTAAAGGGATAATTCATTTTATCACATTTTGTTTACCCATAATTATTTGTAGTGGAGATAAGTGGTTACATGTGCTTCTTGGGGAAAGGCCATGTCGTTATTTATTTTGAAGTAAAGATATAAATCCATCTTTGGGGTGTTTGGGGGTTCAGTCATTGTTCATTGTTTACACACTTCATTATGTTCTCTCCATTCACTCTTTCATTCATTTTTGCTCATTTATCATTCCTCATTCATCCTTGGTCTCAGTGGGAAAAGAAAAAATGAATTGCTAGGAGAGAAGCCATTATTGGCTGGATGTAGTGACTATTTGTGTATTCCATCCATGAATTAATTCTTGCATGCTTGAGATGCATTGGCATGCACTAAATTTTATTCACAACTGTGAGTCTCGAGAGTCTCAACATGGAGATTCTTGACCAGATTCACTAGAGCTCTAGAAGGAGGTGGATAGCCTGAGGGACTATGTGGCAGAGAATGGGGTCCATCCTCTTGGGTTGTGCAGGCTAACAAAGAAGAGAGCTAGTGTTCTTTGGATTTGTGTGTGTTGAGAAACCTGTGATATCTTGAGTGCTGACTAGTTTGGGAAGTTGAGTGACACCCTAGAACCGTCCTTGTGGATTCATATCCCTGGCTCAGGGGTGACATAATATTGAGACTTGGAAAAATAGTGTCTATGGTTGGGTGGAACATCCTTGGTCTACAGCCAGTTGGTGATTCGTTTCATTGAAGATAAGTTCATGGTTTACTTTACTTGTATATTTATTTCCAATGTGTATTAATTATTTTCTCTAAGATTCGTATTTGTAATATGCATGCTTGTTGGTTATTGTCGTGCATGGCATGTTTAAACATTATGTTATGTTGTAGCATGAATCTTGGTTACTGCATGAGCTGTTATTGTGTTTCTTTTATTCTTCTTTATTAATTAATTGCTACTATAATTTGAAATCATATTACAAGTGATTTTTAGAGTAGCATGCCTAGCCCAGGGGTGGTTGGGTATGTTATAGTGGTGAAAAGAAATGACGAGCAATTCATAAATAGATATTGAGAAATTTAATCGGAAAAGTTTTGATTTGTGGAAGCTCAAGATGGAATATTTGTTGGTAGAGAAAGATCAATGCATTAGTGTGGATCCAGGTATTGCACCTATAGGAACATCAAAAAAATACTGGAAAAATTTGGATTGAAGGAGAAAAACACAACCGAGTTATGTCTCTCAGATTAAATATTACTAAATAGGTCATGGGAATCTACAACCAAGGCATTATGGAATAAGTTAGGTGCTTTGAATTAAGGATTAATACAATATCAATTATAAACATTCAAATAGAATAAAATACCCATTGTGGTAAGTTATATGTATGCAGTCAAATAAAATGCAGTATTGGTACAAGGAAAATTAATAGGATTAAAATGTAGCACACACATGCATGCCACATATATGGAAGTCATCTTCTATATATGTGCATATAATAAAACATTCCACTTCCATATATGTACATATATGAATGTCACATATACAAAAGTCGCCTTCCGTAAATGCGCATTTATGGAAGCACTTACATATATATGTATATACAGAATCTGACTTTTATATATGCACATTTATGGAAGCTAGATTCCATATATGTGCATTTATGTAAGACAACTTCCATATATGTTCATTTATAGAAGATGCCTTCAGTATATGCGCATATATTGAAGGCATCTTCTGTATATATGCATATACATAAGGCATCTTCCGTATATGCGCATATACAAAAGGAAACTTCTGTATATGTACATTTATGGAAGGCGACTTCTGTAAATGTGCATATATGGAATTACTTTCTTATATGCACATTTAAAAAAGTTGGCTTCCATATATGTGTATATACAAAAGATGACCACTTCCGTATATGAGCATATATAGAAGGTGACTTTCGTAAATGCACATTCATGGAAGTTGACTTCCATATATGTGCATATATAGAATTCATCCACTTCTATATATGCGCATATATGAAAGTCGCATATACAAATGTCAAATTTCATAAATCCTATTTAGACCTCACACTATTTGAGATAGGAGATCCATCTAGATTCTAGCTCGACATCCATTACTTGAAATGAGTGGGTTTAATGATGAAATGTAGAATGAAATATGCAATATGTTTCTATTATAAGTGTAGAAGGTAAACTATTCTAACCTATCCTAGCTAGGAGCAAAACTAAATAAGTAGATAAAAGGTTAGTTACAAATCCCTTCATATACTTCAAAAATAGATAGTTGTTAGAGAAAATAAGAAATTCATAACATAGATGGTAAACGTAAATGAAGTAATCTATAATAGAAAACCATTCACAACCATTTATTTATCATCTCATAATGATAAATATCATATGAGCTACTTGAATGTAAAACTATAAACTTCAATGAATAATAATCAACATATGGACAATACATATTACAATGGTATCAATGATAGCATTAACACTAGAAACAATTCTCATAGAATACATCGCAACACCATCGCTCCTTCAAAATATGGCCCCAAGGGATTCTCCTCATTAAATTTCATGAAGTAGTTCTCAAAATTACAAAAAACAAGAGCCCTTGATACAAGGCACTTCTAGACATATATAGTCTACCAATTGCAACTACTTCTTGGGACTTCTTGCATTCCATTTGATAGTTACAACCTTTTGACTTCCTCTATTTTGTCAGTTTCCTAACTTTATGAAACTATACATTATTTGCAAGTGTCTATAATTGGTCTTGTCTTTTATAGTTTCTCCTTGTCTCTTTGATGATCCAAACCAACTACTTTGCATCTATATTTTACTCTAATTCCCTTCTCTATTGTAATGCTTTATGTTATTCATTAATACCTACAAAATAAGTATTTATTAGGTCCCTTGTCAATTCATGTCTTGGATTTGCAAAACTAGTTAAGAACAAAGTGATCACCTATCCAGTGAAACATTACACATAAATTTACCTAATGAGTCTTGTCATCACAAACCCTATAAATAAAACAAACTTCTAAATACATCATTTGTCATTACCCTTTTACACCATGTCTCCTATAGAGAAATTCCTTCTTTTTTTAAAACAAATTTGAAAAATATGTTGTTGAATCAACAAAGAGCGTAACAACAAAGTTGTACATCTCGTTGAAACCTTTCCAATGATACGAGGAATGCCAAAAATTAAGAGAAAAATCAAAGTTTGTCATGAAAAATAGTGAAATATTTTTTTATTTCTCAAGTAACACTTGATCAGTGATCAGAAAAAATTTCAACTTTTTTTATTAGTTTAAGTTAAAACTCTAGTTTTGGGTAAAAAATTTAAAATTGAGTGATATGTGAAACTCTTTTGGTGTATCAATGACTATTTCCAAAGAATTCTATGTAAAGTTCAAATAATGAGTGATTACGAGAATTTCTTGAAATTCATGCAAAGACTACGACAATCGACACATTGGGAAACTTTAGTGAGAAAGTTTGAAATCACGACGATAGACTTTATCACCCATGTTTAAAACTTTTTGTCGCTATGAAATAAAACTTTCAGTTTGGGCCAAAGTTGATAACCCATGGTGATGAGTGTGTTATAAATATAATTTTAAACTTTCTGATCACATCCCTTAAAAAGTTTCTATCAACAAGTTTCAAAACTTTCTTTTAGTGCAAATTTGAAAATCCTATCAATTATCAATGTTAATAAAATATTTTTTGTTACACTTCAATCAACGAACTTTTTAACTTTTCATTGGTGAACTTTTCAACTTTCCATCACTGCATTTTTTTTATCTTTCTATCGATGCAATTAAAAACTTTTGGAAAAAACAAAAAGTGTCAAGATGGCACCGATAATTAATGTTGATTGGAGGACTTTTAATATTTTCATCAATAATTAAAGTGAAATTTCTTCCCCGATGAATGTTTCAAAACTTGTTGATGATCAATAAAAAACTAAGTAAAAGGACTCATAGGACTTAGAATTTTTTGGGTTTTTTTAGGCAAAGGACTTAGGTAGAAAATGACTAGCTTCTATGAAAATCAATCAAAACTTGAAATCTAAAATTAACGTTTAAGATAAGAAATGAAGCTTAAAGAAGAAGTGGTACCCAAAAATTATTGAAAATGTTTAGGGTGTGTTGAGACCTCAACAATTTAAAAGCATGTAGATATTCTCATTATCCTTTGGCAATAGATTCAATAGTAGATTGAGTAGTACAAAGAAATATGAATGTTTATACATAAAGGATGTTGAATTTGACAACGATAATAATATGGAAGAGCCTCAAACCATCACATTAAATAAGGATGACCTAGAAGATGATAAAACAACATTAAAAAAAAAACAACTTTCCTATTGTTAAGAAAGTCGAACAACATGTGGAGGAAAAAATTGAAATTCTCACGGAAACTATGCTCATAGAGGAATATATCACTGCAATGTTAGCAACAAATATTTCCTAGAAACTACAAGAATACATTGTTACATGGACACTCATTTTTGGTGCATTCAACAAGTTTAGAGATGATACCATCTAAGTTATCCTTGAGTTGTAACCACTCTTTGAAGGCTAGGCATAGCAACCAACTTGAGTTGAGTTGGAAGGAGTGGTCAAGGAATCATTGTGGTCCTAGTATAATTAAGGGATAAAGGCATAGAGCATTGATCAACAAAGGAAAGATCTACCAAATTCCTGGAGCCATATAACTTGAGTACATAGATAGGGCCAAGGATAAGGATCATTTGTAAAACCAAGGCACCAGAACCCTTTATACATTTTCCTTAAAGTCACAGAGTCTCTTTTCGTATAAGTGGATTATATTTATCAAGTTTTAGAACCTTGTATAATCTTCTATAATTGACTTAACCACATATATCATATATTACAGATGAAATGAAAGGGTTTACAATTGAATGAGATAATTATTGTTTTACCTCTAATTATTTCTAATATTCGCTATATACAAATTGTAAGATGGGTGTGTTTCATAAGGATGATTATATTGTTAAACTCTAGTCGCACTTGAGGCATAAGCCTTGAACTTCATAATTAATTTACTTAAGACAATGGGATTGAATTGATGTTTTTCTCATGTTTACTTTGTTATATTGTATCTTGAGGATGTTTACATTGTTTTGATCTCGAAAAATGATCTAGCTAGTTCCTGTTTGTTTTGATGAATGTGATTAAAGTTTTAAGGATGGATGGATTCTTCTCTTCCACTAATATCCATATCTCTACACATTAATTAAGAATAAACTATAAAACATTCCTTAGCTGAGACCTCCTCCTTTTGGAGGGTTGAATATGTCGACATACTAAACTACTGCAAGCCTTTATTAGACATCCTCTATGTATGTTGGGACTATAACAAGTGTGGTGGTGGGCATAAACCTAGGAAATTCAACCTATATGATGGACTTGAACCCTACCTCAAACATTATCATGCACAAACATGTAATATTAAAAACTATGGAGGTTTTTTCAGCAATGACGTTATGGTTGTCTTTAGCACAAGGACATGTGATATCCATTAAATATACTTGCAAATCTCAACAATGATTATTAAAGTTCTAGGCTATTATAGATCAACTAGGATTGAGCATTGTTTTGTATTGAAAAAAGATTCCAAATCTAAGGAGTTTATTTTATTTTTCTTTACAAACAAATGCAACCATTGTTCAAACTTTTAACTTCATTCATTGGTCCCAAATAGCTAGTGTTGTTATCATTGTTGGTTTATCATTTATAGATTTTGATAATATGTAAAGGGTTATCCAAGAGAGAGCATCTATCTTATTTTGTTTGCATAACGTCTCTTGACATTAGCTAGTAGGTCATTTCTCCTCAGTTATTCTTTTTCCCTTTTCGAACCAAAATTGTGAAGCTATATTTTATGATCATGGTGGAGTTTAATATATAGATTTACATTTATGGGAAATTGATTTCTTCTATATATGATAATGGATTTTGAAATGGTGTTGTTCAACATGTTAGATGAAATACCCCTTAGTACAATATTGGACTCTTTGCATATATTTTAGGTTTCATATAGATTTGTTTTGAGTGTTCTCAACTCATAAAGAATATAGTTTCTTATTATCATTGCATATTCACGTTGATATCTAGTAATTGATTATAAGTATAATGTTTTTATTAATACCCAAAGCTTTTATTAATTGTTTTTTCCATAATAAGTTGTTTTTTCTTGAGCTAAACTTTCCAAATAAAAAAGTTTTAGATGAAAATAATAAATTCCATTAGTGGCTGAGTGACTGTCACTTAGAGAAAAATATTTGGAATCTAATATTTTGAACCTAATTTATCTATGTAAATGGATTCTTTAAACCAACTTAACATTGTGTGAATTTTGTTACCATGGAGTTGGAGGATCACATATTCCTTCTTGCCCTTATTGCCCAAGTCCATCATAATCTAGATGCTTTTTAAAATGTTATGATTGTTTATAGGATAAGGAGAAACCATGCCCCTTAAATCCAACTAAGATTATTAAAATTTTAAATTATTATAACTTAACCAAACACTAAACAATATTTTCTATACTATTGTATTTAATTTCTATTGGTTAAAATTTGTATCTACTTTAAACATTTAGTTATTAATTGATTCTATAATATGAAAAAAAATATTAAAATATATGGAATTTAAAAATCTCAAGGTAATAAATTATAATTTAAAATAACAATGTGAAAAAAATAATACAAATATTGTGGTGTCATATCATACCAATATCTATGGGTGTGGGGAGTATTAGGTGCTAGGGCTTGCCAAGGAGAAATTGTTGTATGCATGTTCGTGGTGGCGACTCACTCGAAGGAAGGACACTTGGTGAGTTTCATTGTGGGCAACTACATATAGAATGGGTGAGATACTTTAAGTGCTCTCTGCTCCTGAACATCCTTTTGCATCCATCGATTCTCTTCTTTCAAACTTTCATAGCATCACTTTAGAAAGTAGACGACGCGAAGTACGGAGACAGGGATGCAGAGAATTTTGGGATTCGGTGACAACGAATTACCAAGAACATATTTGGATCCTATTATTCTACATTGATTACAATCAAATAGACCAAGTTAGAATATGGATAGGGATTGCATTTATTAATCAGTTTCTTGTAAATGCATATAAATACATGTAAGCTCATAGAGGCAAAAACAATTGTGAGAGACTGAGTGTGAGTGAGATGATGTAATCTCCATGATCTAAATAATAAGACAATCGATGCCTATGCTTGGTGGACGTCACCCAACGTTTGGGTGAACCACGTGAAATCCATGTGTCTATTATCTATGTTTGATTGTTAATTATCATTGTGAATTGTGATTTTTACATTGACAATTCTAACAAGTGGTATCAGAATTGGTTAAAGCTGGTTGGAAGAGTGTCACAGATTCCTCGTCTGGAAGGATGCGACAACATACTACTCATCCTTTCGTTCGTTGAAAACAAGGCACATTGCATAAATTATTTAAGGTTTCTGTAATCCAAATATATCAGAGGTGTGTACTCCCCGCAGTCTACTATTGAGTGAGGTGCGATGGCTCCCTTAAATACAAAAGACACTACAAATCCGCCGAATCAAGAAACATATGTATGAAGTTATGTGTTTCTTTGAAAATTAAGGTATGATATGGCATTAGAGTGGAGGCATGTATGCTTAAAAGGTGTTTCTTATTAATTAAAAGGTTCCAAGTCATGTGGGTGAGTTAGAGTAAATAAGGTGGAGGAATTAAAGTTTTATTAAAGGATTGTTTTTTATTAAAGTGAATCTTTTTTTTTTATAAAAGATTTTTTATTAAATCCTTTTTTATATATTATTAAAAAGTTTTTTTAATTAAACTTTTTTACCAATCATTTCTCCACATATTTTTCAAAGGGCCCTTGGTTAATATAAGCAGTGATTTGGGCGGGTTTTATAAGCAGTGGATATTAGGATATTTTTTGTGCAAATGGTTAAGATGCAGAGTTCAAAGTTTGAAGTTGAAAAGTTCGGCTGTAAAAAAAACTTTGAGCTCTGAAAGCTCAAGATGCATGATCTGCTCGTGCAACAAGGCATCGTGAAGGCGCTTTTGGGAAAATAAAAGCAACCCGCAACCATAAGAGATGATGACTGGGATGAGATGGATGTGAGAGCATTGAGTGCCATATGCCTGTGTTTGGCCGACAATGTTCTATTCAATATTGTCTCGGAGAAGACAACATCCAGTTTATGGAGCAAGTTGGAAAGTCTATATATGACGAAATCCTTGACGAGCGGAATCTACTTGAAGAGACAGTTGTACATTTTGCAGATGAAACAAGGTACAAAAGTCGTTGGCCATTTAAATACCTTCAATACCCTTATAGTTCAATTGACTAGTATGGAAGTTAAATTCGAAGATGATGATAAGGCTATTACACTATTATGTTCATTGCCTGAGTCTTGGGATAATCTAGTCACCTCTATTAGCTTTAGCTCAACAGAAAATTTAGATTATGACTCTGTTGTGGGAGCTTTGTTCGTTGAGGAGATGAAGAGAAAATCTAGTAAAGAAACGTCAACTTCAGAGGTGATGTTGATCAGAGGTCGAACCACTAAGAAGAATGAGAGAAGTTCTTTCCAATCTAAATCAAGACACATGAAGGGTAAAGAAAAATGTTGGTACTGTGGCAAATCAGGACATCTCAAGAAAGATTGTTGGAAGAGAAAGGAATATGAGGAAAACTCTACGAAGGAAGCAAATTTGGCTATAACAAATTCAGGTATGATTGATCAAGTTTTATCCATTTCTAGTAATTTACAATATCAAGAAGAATGACAGTTAGATTCAGGTGCCTCCCACCACATGTGCTCACATAGAAATTGGTTCATTTCTTACCAATCTGTTGATGAGGGTGTAGTGTTTATGGGAAATGGTATTCGTTGTAAAATTGTTGGGGTTGGCAGTATTGGAATCAATATGTTCGATGGTATTTTTAGGGAATTAATGGATGTTAGATACGTACCTGATCTTAAATCAAATTTTATTTCATTAGGAGAGTTGGATTCTTGTGGATATAAGTATACAGGTCAAGGTGGAGCTCTCACATTGTCGAAAGGTAGTTTAGTAGTGATGAAGGCAACAAAGGTTGATAACCTTTATAAGTTGGAAGGGAGTACTGAAGTGGCATCTGAAGTAACATATGTATCTTCTTTTTTATGGAAGAATCATCAAGGTCATAAGAGAAAGAAAGAATTGCAGGTATTGGTAAGCAGTAAATCATTTCCAGACTTAAAGTCTTTGTTTCTAAATTCCTGCTTGTTTTATATCTCTGCAAGTTGTGATGGTGGTATAAAGGGATGTTTTGTGTGGGATCCCAGTTCTCACAAGGTCATTATTGACAGAGATATAGTATGTTTGGAACAACCAAAAGGGTTGATTCAAGATCACAACGGTAAATTTATTTGCATGCTAGGTAATTCATTGTATGGCCTATTGGTACCAAGGCAAATATACAAGATGTTTGAATCCTTCATAGAGAGTCAGAATTTTTCAAAGGGTAGGAATGACTATACAGTTTATAGTACATTCACAGTCTTGATGTTCTTTGTTGATGATATGCTCGATGCAAACCGAAGCATAGATAAAATCAGTAAGAAAGTGACTCAGGTGGACAGGACAATTCAGATGAGGGATCAAGGAGCAGCAAAACAAATTAAGGGCATGGAAGTATACAGAGATGGTAATGGTAAGTTGTGGTTGGAGTTCAATGTGAACATAGTAAAACCAATTTTTATCCCTCTTGCTTTCCGTTATAAGTTTTCTTCAAGTATAGGGCTTGTCTATAAAGAAGAAAAGGTTATGTCTTGTGTAATTTCAGTAGGAGGTCTGTTGTATGTGATGAAATGGTTAAGACGAGATGTTTCACATGCTAATGATGTTTTCAGATACGTGACAGATTCAGGTGTTGCAGTGAAATGGGTGCTTCAGCATTTGAGAAACACAAATGTCACCTATAATGGTTACACTGAGATAGTCTGTGATAATTGTAATGTACATTTTACAGGTGTTTTGGATAGAAGGATATCTATCACTAAATATGTCTCATAACACAGTTATGGAAGACATGTTGGACCTGGAGTGACCCAGGAAATCCAAACTCGTGCAAGACACACAGGCGAGATCATGAAACCAATTTTGTTAGATAAGCTGCAGTGGTTCTTGGCTTCTCTTGGCTTGCAAAAATGGTGATGAACAAAAGGAAGGAGAAAGGTATCAGGTTAATTGTTGTCAAGGTGGAGATTGTTTGGATTCGGTGACAACGAATTACAAAGAACAGATTTGGATCCTATTATTCTGCATTGGTTACAACCAAATAGACCAAGTTAGAATATGGATAGGGATTGCATTTACTAATCAGTTTCTTGTAGATTTATATAAATACATGTAAGCCCGTAGAGGAAAAAATGACTGTGAGAGACTGAGTGTGAGTGAGCTTATGTAATCTCCATGATCTGAATAATAAGACAATCGATGCCTATGCTTGGTGGACGTAGCCCAACATTTGTGTGAACCACGTGAAATCCCTGTGTCTATTATCTATGTGTGATTGTTAATTATCATTGTGAATTGTGATTTCCGCATTGACAATTCTAAGGTTTTCTGACAAAGAATGTGTTTTTTCTGCAATCAAAGTGTTCCAGCAATGGAGGCATCTATGTCTATGTACATGAAGGCAGGCAGAGGGAAGCTAGCCACATCCACTAGCTAAGGGAATCCGCAATTGAGATAAGCTTGGCACAAAAAAACTTATATTATTTAAGTGAAGAAGGTTAAGCATTCTATGTTTTTAACCTTCTTTTTTTAATTTATCATCATTGAAATAATTTATAAAATATTTATTAAAATTGTAATTTTGAATTATCTAAATCATTGTTTTTAATGCACAACTAAAAAAAATAGTTTTTTTGTAATCTAACTACTTATTATATTAGTATGGCACAAAAAAAAGTATAACCAATCATGTTTGTGGTCTACCACAAAGGAAACCAGGTCCACTACAAGTCAAATATATTGATATTTGTTCTATGGAATATGTCTGAAAGTATAACATAAAAGCTATAAGCATAAGCCTATGATGTTCTATGTTGCTAAGAACTAAAGAGAACATTGCATAATGTAAACTATATGATTTATAAAAGTAGAATGAGCTACTCCTTAACTTCATGTCCCCTGGGTGCTAGTCCATTTGGGTGTCCTTGTCATCATCCACTTGAATAGGATTTGAAGGAGTTCCTTTAGATTTCATAGTGATATCATTCCCTTCCTAATTTTCATCTTGATTTTCTGAGTAGCCATGAATAGTGAATTCAATGTTGAAGAATTATTTGCAAAGGATGTCAAATTTTATTTCCATTATATGTAGTTTATGCATAATATCATGATATTGCCTTCTTCATTCTTCAACTCACTAAGATATAAAGGCCTTATTGAGCCAATATAATTATGTTACTTGATTATTTTGATGTCATGGTTTTTATAATAGAAAGGGTCTGAAATCCTATAACATCCCCACTATAATTCTTAGTTTAATTAATGCATAACGTAGATATGATTGTGGTTATGGCAACGGGTGTAATATGCGGAATGTATTTTCTAAATTTTAATCAATACAATGTTATGCCAACTAGTGGGGGATATGTACAAAGATGGGGTTTGAGTTTTCCATAAGAGAAGAGGGTGTTTAAGATGAGTCCAAGGGGGAAATTAATTATGGGTATTACTTTAGCCCATTTCCCTGAATTTTATTATCATTGGGGATAACTTCTATTTTTTGTTTGAGTGTATGAGAACCCAATCATTAAACTCATATAAGAGGGTGGGTGTAAGAGTCACATCCCATAGTTATTGGATGCATGGGGCTGAAGTACAATCAATATTAGGCAGAGTGAGCAGTCAATTGTCTTGGGAAAATAGAAGAAATTTGTATGGGGGAGAAGTTGTAGTTTTACACATGGAATTTTACATGAGAAACAAACAAAGAGTAGGAAAAAGAGAGCATTGGAGATATAGAAATAGGGATGGGTGAATTCTGGAGCATGTTGGAGCGTTTTGGAGCATTTTGGAGAGATGTGTTGTTAGACCTAAAGAGTGAACTCCTGTGGGAGTTGCACTGCAACAACAAGTGTTTGTTGTTGTTCATTGGTAGTTTTCCTGGAAGTGAGTTCCCTTGAGTTCCCAATAGAGAGATTCTTGGTTACATGTGCCAAAGAGACCTTCATAAACGAATGGGACACTCAATGGACTAAGAGCAGTGAAGGGGTACATTTCTTGGGTTGGGCAGGTCAAGAGGAAGAGAGTTGGTGTAAATCAGGATAGTTGTAGGAGAATATCAGTGGGTTGTGGGATATCTGATGTTAGGATATTTAGACACTTAGGAGTTAGTTAAGATCTACTTGGTCTAATATGTTGTTAGGTGAAAGTGTGTTTCTTTAGTATGCATTAGTATGAATTTGTATTTAGGAAATCCGACGGTCACGATATGTTCCCGACATAGAGTGATCTGATGGTCACGATATGTTCCCGACATAGAGTGATCTGACGGTTCATACTCTCCTCGATCTTAACGGCCATTGATCCGTGTCTTAACACTCGATTGGTCCATGATATCTATTTAAAGAGCATGGAGGGTCATTTTCCGATGATCGATTGTGAGAAACTCTCTTGTAAAATCTCTCTGTAATA
>JZKD02S2373236.1:109699-141975 GCA_000966675.3 Picea glauca
AAATTATTTATTTTTCAATTCATTCTATGTAATAAAATATTTTAATTATTTTTTTTTAAATAATTAAAATTTTAATTTATTTATAATATATATTAATTTTTAACTATTCTATAAATTATTATTAGATACTCATTTGTTTATTTTAATTATAATTTACTTATTTTTTAATTAATAATATAAATATTTTATATACAAAATTTACAACCATGTGTTATTGAAATTTTTTAAGGACAACATAAAATAGTGTTATATCATATTTTCAAAATAGCAAATGTGCAAAGTGTAATCATATGATAGTTGTTTTTTTCAATAAAAAAAAATTCTATGATAAAAAAATTAGAAACTCTTATTTCTTAGAATAGCAAATGTGTAAAGCGTAATCATATGATAATTATCTTTTTCAATGAAAAGTTTTATGATAAAAAAATAAACACTCAATTTTAGTTTTAATAAACATTAATCATCACCATTAATATGTTTGTATTTAATTTATTTTAAATGAAAAAAAAATAATGAATTTTTTCTTTTCATTTAAAATAAATTATCCTAAACAGCATGTATATCCTCTGTTTCTTATCATCTAGCATAATTCCTCATTATGTGCACTATTTTTCTTCCAATTCAATTAATTAATGTAATCAATTTATTAGCTTAGGTGTTCTAAGTGGGGAGGATCGCGAATTTTGAGGATCCCAAATATAAAATTATGATCGCACATTTTCCTACCACTTTTATATGTATCTTGGTTATCTAATCGTTTGCCTTCATCTTATTGGTGTACAAACAGCCTTATAATATTTTCTTTGGATTATAAATACACTATGCATGCCAGCCATTTTTAATAGCATACTACTTTTATATGATTTTTATACAATATGGATTAAACACACTACAGAGGTGGTTGGCAGTTGTGTTTTTCCACGTTTCAGTGTTAAATATAAATTATTTTGTATTGGTAAATATAAACATTTATATATATTATATGATATGTATTTAGTAAGTTAAAAAGTGGATAAATTTAATTTACTTTTAAAATTTAGTTAGAAGTTATAATTTTACATGATTAATGAGAACTTGAATATAATTTTGTGTTCAAAGAAAATTTTTAAACTACAACAACCTACAAACTTTATCTGAGGCATGGATGTTGTTTGACATTTCTAGGGTTTTTTTACGTGTGGCATAGATGTTGTTTGACATTTCTAGGGGTTTTTTGACAGCTACGTGTGGCATGGATGTTGTTGGACATTTTTAAGGTTTTTTTTATAGTTACCTGTGGCATGGATGTTGTTTGACATATCTAGGGTTTTTTTGACAGCTACTTGTGACATGGATGTTGTTTGACATTTCTATGGTTTTTTTTACAGTTACGTGTGGCATGGATGTTTGACATTTTTAGGGTTTTTTTGACAGCTACGTGTGGCATGGATGTTGTTTGACATTTCTAGGGTTTTTTACAGTTACGTGTGGCATGGATGTTGTTTGACATATCTATGGTTTTTTTGACAGCTACGTGTGGCATGGATGTTGTTTGACATTTCTAGGGTTTTTTTTACAGTTACGTGTGGCATGGATGTTGTTTGACATTTCTAGGGTTTTTTTGACAGCTTTCTTCGTATCTGCAGTCAGTTTGTGGTGGTGTGGGGGGCATCTGAGAACAAAGTTCCTGTGACATGCTGAAAAACAAGAGTGTTTTGGTTTCCTCCCAGACCCTTAGTCGTTTTTTTTCTTTCCAGTTTCCAGGTTCTGGTGGTCGTCCGTCATTTTTCCCCGCGACGGAGGAGGAACAAGTGCATTACAGAGACATTCAGTGTCACTGTCGTGCATTCGGGCTACAAACGGACTTTTTTTATTGTAGGCCCCTTCCCTTCGTGACTCAGGACGACGCAGACGATTTGGACAGAGCTCACAAGTCTATTTTGGAACTTTTCAAACAATCAAAGCCTTTGTGCGCTGGAGTGGCGGCCCTCAAGGCGTCAAGTTTGGACCTCAAAAAAACTCAAGTCTGTTTTGGTTCATGGCAGCATTAACTCTAGTACTAGCCCAAATCTTGCGCCCTCTTTTTTTTAATTTTGATTCTTTCTCTGTGGATTTGTTGGGGTTTCGATTCGATAGCTCTGTGTTAATTTAATCTCTCCCCCCTAATCATGATTCTTTGGCTATACCTCTCGTATCAAGTAGCCTCAAAATCAAATATTCAGTTTGACATTCTCCCCATAGGCTGCTTGACCGCGCAAAGAGTTATGAAAGATGCAATGGCATTTTAAAGGTGGAGTGGGGTCTTGTTTCTAAGGAGTTAGAAGGTGGTCCTTCTCCAGAAAAGGGATATGTTGTAAGACCTAGGGTTAAGCAAAAGGAAATTCCTCTGCACATGTGAGTTTATCCCATGATCCCCTCCAATCTAACCTAATTGGAAGAAATTCCCATCTATTGAAGGCTCAACAAAGGTGGTTCAGGACATTAAAAAATAGGAAAACAAGCCACCATAGCCATGGCCCTTAGAGTAAGCAAATCCCTTAAAAGGCCTTCCCCTGTAAGAAGTTATCCCTTAAAAGGATCATTATGAGCCACAAACTTGATATATTTCTAATTAAGGAAACTATGGTGGATAGTAATAGATGTATAGTTGTCTTGGAGCCGTGGCTAAAAAAATGTTCCTTTTGCATGATGGATGTAGATGGTCAATCAGGAGTCTTAATTACAAATTGGAGTCTTGATTCTCAACTCTTTCCTCTCTTCTCTTAATTCTACTATCCTGGTCAAATTGGAATTAAAAGAATTGAGAGTAGTTTTATCGGTTTTAAATATTTATGGTCCATATTCAAAGAGAATCCCCTTCTGGGAAAATTTGGTTTAGGAAACTGCCTTAGCAGACCCTCTTACATTAGTTGGTGGGGACCTTAATCTAACTCTATCTCTGAGAGAAGTATGGGGGGAATCCCAGGAAAGACCCCTAGAGCAATTTCTTTTCTAGTTTTTTTGAAAAGCATTGTTTGGTGGACGTCAAGCCAGTGAAGTTAGTTCATACTTGGAGGAATTTCAGCATGAATGATGATTCAATATCAAAAGGTCTCCATTTCTTGGTGTCAGAATCTTTGGTGTAGATCCCTTTTATCATGAAATCTTCAGTGTCTTCTGGAGGCATGTCCAATCACATGTTGGTTCTATTCAGAATGGTGTCAAATGAGGAGAATCCTCCATCCCCTTTAAAATTTAATCATATCTGGCTATTGGAAGAATATTTCAACAAGCTCGTTGAATATTTGTGGGTTCATCTAATTCCTTCCTCGCCTGCCTACTTGTTCCATTTTGCAAAAAATCTAGCCAGAGTAAAAGAAGCTACAAGAAACTGGCTCAAAACTTATAATGAAAAGTCTCAAGCCTCTTTGAAAGAAGACGAGTTCAATATCTCTAAGATGTATGAATATAATGCAGTGGGTAGTCTCTCATAAAGCGGCTTATCCCATCTTCAATCCCCAGAAGCCTCTCATCAGTCCTTATTGGAGAAGGAGGAAGTTGCTTGGCAATTGAAGAGCCATGCAATTTGGAATAAGGAAAGAGATAGTAATACTAAATTCTTCCAACGGTATGCAAATTACTGGAAACATTTAAATATGATATGGGAAATAAAATTGTTGAAGGGAATGTAGTGCACTCTTTCAAGGATAAAGTTGAAGAGGGGGCCCGTCATTTCGAATCTCTCTTTAAGGAGCCGAAAGGTTGTCCAATTCAGTAAATTATAGAGGTGATCTACAAATTCCCTCTAGTCTTTTCGAAAGATATGAATCTGTCTCTAAAAGAGGAAGTGACGGAGGCTGAAGTTCAAGCTGCCCTATCCTCTATGGAAGAAGGTAAGTATCCTTGTATCGATGGGTTCATTGTTGAACTTTTTTTTGGCTTTTACGATTTGATGAAAGAAGAATTGTTAAAAGTAGTTCGAGAGTCCCATAGATCGAGGAAAACATTAGGCTCATTAAACTCTACCTTCATCACTTTAATCCCCAGATAGCAAGATGGCCTCTCCTTTGGTGATTTTCGACCAATTTCGTGTTGCAACGTGATTTATAAGTCGGTGACCATTGCTCAGAGAATTTAGCCTATCTTAAGTGAGGTGATTTCAAAAGAACAATTTGAGTTTATGCAGTGTAGGAAATTTCATGCTGCAGTAGTGATTTCTCAAGAAGCAATACATTCTGTTAAGTTGTCCATGCAACCTGCGGTTATCTTAAAGCTTGATTTGTCCAAATCCTATGACAGAGTAAGATGGTCCTTTCTTTGCCTTGTTCTTTTGAATATGGGTATGAATATCTCCTTGGTCAATTTGATTATGGGATGTATCCAATCAATATCCTTTGCAGTGCTTATTAATGGTGCTCCCTCCAGGATTTTTCGGCCTTCGAGAGGGCTCAAACAGGGATGCCCCCTATCTCCATTCCTCTTCCTCATAGTCGTTGAGGCCTTAAGTAAATTGTTCAATGATGTCAGGTCAAGAGGGATCCTTAAGGGAGTCAAGGTGTCCGCTTAAGAAGTCATCTCGCATATCCTTTTTGTGGATGATGTGTTATGCTTTGCTCAAGGGTCCCTAAGGGATCTTTCATCTTTAAAAGGCGTCTTGGATTTGTATTGAAAATCTACTAGCATGGAGATAAATTTCGAAAAATTGTGTATAATTCATATCTGTGTTGATGATAATTATATTCAACAAATTAATCATATTTTCCCTTTTCCTTGGAAAGAGTTGGACTCTAGTTTCAAGTATCTTGTTTTGATCTAAAACCAAGTGGGTACAAGTTTGGTGACTCAATATGGTTGTTCAAAAAGGTTGAAGCTCACATCTCTCTGTGGGTTAATAGGCTCCTCTCCAGTGGGGGTCGACAAGTGTTAATTAACACTGTGGTGGAAAGCATTCATGTATATTGAACATTAATAGTTGCAATGCCAAAGGGCATTCTCACTAAAATAAAGAATCTCAGTTTTTAGTTCCTATGGTCTGGTTCTCGTTTTTCTGGTGGAATTCTACTAGTGAAATGGAGACATCTGGCAACCCCCAAAAGTCTTAGGGGTTGGGGGTTAAAAAACATTTTCCATTTCTCTCAATCTTTCACAACTAGATCTCTTTGGAGGCTTACTCTCAATTTCTCTTTATGGGGCAGGGTAATGAAAACTAACTACCTGGGAAATGTGTTGATCGAGGATTAGTTCAAGAAACCTAGGAAGTTGGCAAAATGATCTATTATATAGAAAGCATTGGTTGTAGATTTTCCTTTGGTAGGCGAGTGAATAGTGTGGAGGATAGGAAATGGAAAAAAAGTAAAAATAGGGGAGGACCCATGGTTGGGTGTTGATGAGGATTTTCGACTATCATCCTCCCTCATTCACTCTCTCCTTGATCCAAAATGGATCCAGACCGAAGAATGGGTGTAAGAATTAGTAATTGATCATTGTTGAAGGTCAATAAAAAAATTTGTAAAACAATGTAAATTTAATAGTTTAATAGGACAAAAACGAGAACACGAGAGAAAAAAAATGCAAAATTAAATATAATTTAAAAATTAATAGAGGAGAAGGTTGAGGAACGAGGACTAAAGGATCATGTATGTTGGTATTCCCCCTACCCCCTAATGCTCCCTATTTATTCCATCACTCTCATTTGCAATGGGTCTTTATGTCTAGGAGAGAAAGAGGCAGAGAAAGAAAAGAACACATTGTAACTAGATAATACCATAATGAAAATAACGATCCCCTTTCGAAGATGGTTTTTTCCATTTGGTTTTCCAGTGCAAAACTTTTGATTTTATGTGTTGTGAATGCTTGTGGTTGCATTACTTAGGGCTGGTAGATGGTGTGCACTGTCAAATAATGGTTGTTTGTGTATAGTTTAGAAAAGAGAACTGTGTGCTTGTTATTGTTTGAACTCGTTTGATATTAATTTGGTTCCCATGGGTTTGTAAGACAGAAAAATGACTCTTTAATATTAAACATACATTAATTCAGAACTTGGAAATCGATGGTCATCCTTCTGAAGCCGTTGATATTTATTTGGGGTATCTAATTTTGTTTTAAGAGTCGTTGGGGGGTTTTCACTTACTCCCATTGCTACTAGTTTGTGTGCACAAGCTATATGTAAGTCCTGTCCCACATTCTCAAACTTTATAGGCATTTTTCTCGTGACCATAAATCAGGGACATAGTATATTTTGAAATCGGGGGTTCTCTGAGAATTTATTATCTCCCCACGGACCGTATACACATTTTTTCAATTCACCTGCTATCAATTTCACCTCCATATGTTTTCCTCTATGGTTGAATACCCAATTCGACTTCAAGACATTTTAATTGAGATGGGATTATCAAAATCACCTTGACCATTTTTTTATGTGTTGTGGGTTACCGAAAATGACCCCAAAACGTTTTTCTACACGACTGGTTGTCGAATCCATCCTCTAAATGTTTTTACACACCGAGGAGTTATCAAATTCACCTTTAGACTTTATCCTTAGTAGATGGTTTCTAAATTCCACTTATTTATTTGTAACACCTCTCTAAGAGATGCTATGAAATAAGATTTGGTAATTTATACACACACATTAAGTGTAAAAAAAATAACTTTTTTCATAGATGGAATAACCTACAACATATTCATAACTCTTTTACAATTTTTCAAATGCTAAATATTCCAAATTTGAATCCAAATATACGAATCTAAATAAGAGGATGAGATAAATAAGAAGTTCACTTTACGATTAAAATATTTAAATAAAAGAATAAAGAAATATATCAAGTAAAATACCTCCTCCCTAGTCTCTTGAAGATGACCATTTGCAATGTAGTCCCGTTATGAGTAGAAAATGCTTCCTATAATTCTTCTTCTTCTTTCCCAAACTGAAACAACGGAATCCTCCCATCCAACTAGGATCCTAGCTGGCTTCCTAGCTCCAAGAGACCTTTCAGTTTCTTGGCCCTCCATGTCCATCATTCCAAGAACAACAAATTACATATGCTCTAAGAAGACTATCACAAGAAATCTACCTTCCAAGAATTATCTAACCTCTCAACATGATTCAACATATCAACCTCCTCTCATCACCCCTTCCCCTTCCTATTTATCAAGTTTTCATACCCCCTTCCCCAAGTATCCTCAACCAACCTCATTATTAGCCATCAACCTCCCTTATCTATAATTTCGGGAAATATTTAAAATAAACTAAAATATCAATGACTTACATAAAATAACAATAAATAAAATGCAAATTCTTTCTTCTCATGCTATCTTATGAATCAAACTTAAAAAAATTTCCCCAAAATGTACATGACAACCCACCATATTCAATTAATTGATGATACCAACCATCAATCAAATTCAAAGAAGATATTTAATGCTACTACATATTTCTCTATGCAATATAATTCACAGTCATTAAATCATTCAATTAAATAGTTAATAATCTAGTTTAATAATTAGTTAATTTTACTAGCATACATGTGCAGGATATGTGTGCATAGCTAGCATACATATATCTTATGCATGTACTAACAATAAACAACCATTGCCTCTAGTGCATAGTTCTTGTATGATCACACTAAGGCATGCAAGACAACAGATCAAGTAAATGCATCATTTAATAATCTCAACGAACAAAATTACAATAATTCATCAATAACTCATTATCACACTTAAAATATAAAAAGGGAATCATAAGAGGGTTTTAAATATGGTAGGAACCAAGTGAGTAAACAATAGTGGCACATCTAATTCTCAATCAATATTTTCAACTAACATCGAAACATCGTTCCTTCCTAACCTACTTCCATCTTCCATCATATCCTTTCCTCTACTCGACTAAGTTGGAGCATAAAATAAATTGAGCTAACTCCAGATAGAACTCGTAAGTGGAAGTGTCATACATCTTGACCAAGCTTCCCCAACAAGAAACTAGTAGTCGCCATCACGCGTCTAGGGAAGCGTGACTTCACACAACCCTCCCACGAATCCAGGTTTCAGAGGATACACAGTGGGAAATACCTCCACCCCTCCTAATAAAAATATGTTCAATAATATACTCGGTGGGAAATACCACCACCCTTCCTAATAGAACTAGGTTCAACACCCTATATCAAGCCATATTGTTCTATTATTGTTCTTAGAGTCACGTCATCAAGAAATCACTTTGGGAAATATATGTGTCCTGTCAAAACCACACTTACCACAGATCATAGCAATATTTGAAATCATAAATTAAATTAGAAGTACAAATTATACCATACACTATCTTATTGATGTCTATGACATCTAAGTTACCTCAGCACTACAGTTATTTGGTTATTATATAGTTTGTCGCGACCTATAGGTTATCTCACCAATACTTATATCCATGCAAATACATCACAAATTTCATATGATCATCCATATTTGTATTGACATTCAATTATGAAATATATTCTTATTTACAATATGCCTCACATCTATTATACATCCACTACATAATTTTAAACGAGTACCCATTTACTAAAATTCCACATTTTAATTTTCATGTTTAAACAAATCACATAACAATCATCACATGAACATATAATAGTAAAAATAATATTATTCAACACATAAATAGGTCCATATGTACACCTTTGACATGTCTATATCATTCTTATTAAGTCCAAATAGTTACTAAGCAATGAATTACTAATATGAGAAGAATCAAAGTTCTAACTACCTAATACCAAAATATGGGGCTTTACATTCTTTGTTTGCTTGACTCATTTGTTGGTTGAATTCTTACTCAGTGAACTTTTACTTACCCAACCCACATAATTCCCTTTGTTGGTTGATTTTAGTTACCAGGTTGACTCACATTCCCGCCGAAGTCGACTTTCATTCTCTTGGTCGATTTGACTTCCATCTGATTGGATTCACTTGAGCTGGTTGAATTTCTTTTGTTTAGACAAGCCACCACATTACTCAGGTGTTTCTAAACAATGATGGGATAATTCCTCCTTTCTTTGGTGTGTTTGGATGATGCTAGTCGGATTTAGAATTTCAAGGGAGAAATTAGATGTTTTCAGACATGTTTATATGTTTCCTGGACATATTTAGAAGTTGTTGGGAGAATTTAGATGTTGTCGGATGTGTGTAAATGTTCTTTGGGAATTTGTTAAATGTTGTGGGTTGTCCAATTCTCCCTCCAGATATTTCTCTTCACCAAGGGTTGCCAATTCACCATCTAATCATTTATCTCCACTTCCAGTCGACCCAACCCATATATTGAGTATTTTTCTTCACTGTTGGTCAACTCATTCCATCAGACTATTTTTTTCCCCTCCTCTATTTGGCCGAATTCACTTACTAGCCGACTAGAATTTCGCTCTGGTCGTTTGGGATGGATTTTGGTCGATTCATCTTCCTCGATGAACATGTTCTTGGTAACTGGTTGAGTGTTATATTACAGCCCATTGGACAACAGGTTATTCAAAGGAAAAACCTGAGATCAACTACCTCATTAAGAACATAGAATTTACCGCAACATGGAAAATTGGTTTCTTGTGTGCAGACAAGCCTGAGAACAGAGGGGTCACCAACTAATTGTACTATGCGGTTTACAAGAAGGAAAGGGATTTGTAACAAACTGAGAAGATATATTATAGAGATCATAGAGGAACAGAGGCCTAATGACTTTTGTGCATACAAATCTCTATATACAAGATTGAGACAAAGATCAGATTTTAAATTTCCACATAGTATATGTGTTGGTGAAGCGAGTGGGCTATAGGTCCCTCATTTATGTATCACTCCATTAGGTAGGAATATTAATACTTGTAGATTCTAAGGATCAATCCCATCAATTGAGTGGAAAATTGGGATGGAATTTAGTGGATGATCTAGGTTTGGAAGGCTCAGAAGTGGATGAGTGGCATTGTTTCATTGGTAAGTTAGTCTCTAATTGCATTAGTATGAAGGAGGAAGAAGTCAATGTAAACTCTGGAATAGGCAAATTTATAGCCATACTGGGGTACTCTGCTATTATGGAATCTTATTTTCAGGGGGAAAAGAGATGGTGGTGGAGCCTCTTATGGAAGCTTCATGCACGACTAAAATCCAAAATCAACCAGGGGCTCACATTGAATAAAAATTTTTTGACATGGGAAATTGTATTAAAAATGGGTTGGGTTGGACCCAATAGGTTTCCTCTGTGCAAGAAAAATGAGCAATCCATCTCACATATTTTTTATTTCATTCCCTTATATAATGCAAGTTTTTAGGATCACAAGCCTTGAATTCAAGTAGAAGTATGCCTAGTCAAAGAAGGGGTTGGAAGATTACACGAAAGAATGACTAGAGGATAAACCAGTTAAGGAGTTTGAATATTTTCCAGGTATTCTTGTCTATGGTGTATGGTGGGCTCGCAATTATATCATTTTCAGAGATGTGTACATTCCCCATGAAGTCATTATTGGTTTAATTCTCAAATTCTCGAAGGAATTCAAAGTTGACCCAAAGATTAAAAATCCAAGGGTCTTGGTTATGCCTAATTTAGATTTTGAAATACCTTGGGGGTATTTTAATGACACCAGTCAAGTCCATCCATGTCAGGAAATGAAATACACTTCCACACTAATCCTAGCATAGGAGAAGAACAATTTAATCAATAATGAAAATGACACAAGAAATCACACAGTACATCGAGATTTTACCCTAGAAACCATTAACTGGGAAAACCATCATTCCTTTGAGCATTCTTCTCTCTTGTTTTCTTATTCAATCTGAATAAAAGACTACATGTATAACCTTAGTCCACACCTAAGACATAATCGACATCATACCCTCTTTCTTATGCAAGAACAACCCTGTAGCCAATATGTCTTACATATGCATGACCAACAACCTACATCTAAAGATTTCTCTAAAGACTGGTTATTTTACATTAACCTGCATTATCCTTTATGTCCTTACAACACGCCTACTTATAGGGTTTACAATAGGAAAAAAACTAAAGATTGGCACCCAAAAACAGTTACAAATCCATGCATATCATTGGCTACAAATCCCGCAAATCTAGGGATTCTATTACAGTTGACTCCAAGTCGGTTTACCAGTCAAAATTCATTAGATCTCTAGTCGGTCGTCTCATGCCCTCACTTTGACCTCTTGTTGGTTGAATTTTTTTTGTATCTTTGACTTTGAGTTTACCCAGTCGACTTCCTCGACCTTTGACTTGTTGTCAATCCACCTCGACCTTGACTGTTGTTGATTCACCTTGACCTTTGCTTGTCATTCGATTCACCTCGACTATACTTTCACTGCAACGAATATAACAACCCAACATTAATCTCCCACTTGTTTTCTTCTTTGGTAAAATAGGATATTCCTGAACTTTTGTTCACAGACCCAAGGAAACAATTTCCATTTCCTCTCTACACCAAGAGAACTTCACAACACTCACAGACTTGTTCAACGAGTCTACTATGTTTTCCAACATTTCTACTTTCTCCAGTAGCACCTTTTTACTTTCCACCATATCTCTTACAAAATGGTATTGTACATCAATGTGCTTAGTATTTGAATAATAAGTAGGGTTCTTTTCCATAAATATTGCGCTTTGACTTTCGCAACTCACCTTCATAGCTCTCTGCTCAAACCCGATTCCTAAACACAACCTTTGCAACCATACTGCTTCTTTGATTCCATGAGTGGCCGCCATGTATTCAGATTCTGTTGTTGAAAAGGATACAACCAATGTCGCTTACTCATCCAACTGATTCCTCCACCAAACATCTTGAATACATATTCGTTGGTCGACCTCTGTCGATCCAAATCTCCATCCCAATTGGTGTCGACAAATCCATGTAAATTTTCTTTACCACTATCACCTCCAGGTCTTCCTTGGTAGCATATAGCATATTCCTTCATGCCACACAAATACTTGAATACTCTCTTCACATTTGTCCAGTGCTCCTTTCTAGGTGTCGACATGAACCTACTCAACACTCCCACTACATGGGAAATGTCTGGTCGTGTGCATACCATCACATACATTAGACTACCAAAAACACTTACATAGGGAACATGTTCCATGTCCTTTATTTCTTATTTTGTCTTTGGACACTGTTTAGTAATAAGCCTTGCTCCCACAGGAATTGGCACCTTCGCCGATTTTCAATCCTACATGTTGAACTGTTTCAGAATTGTTTCAATATACTTCGTCTGATTCAACCAGAGATTTCTAGTAGCTCAATCTCTCTTAATATCCATTCCCATAATGAATTTACCTGCACCGATATCCTTCATGTAAAACTTGGAGGATAACTTCTTCTTGACCTCCTTTATTGCATCCATGTTGTTTCCAATCAGCAACATTTCATTGACATACAAAGCTACATATATGAAACTCCCACCTTCTTCCTTGAAATATATGCAATGATCATATTTTCTTCTCACGAATCCCAAACTAAGGATGTATGTATCAAACTTCCAGTACCACATCGCTGGCCATTTATTTATACCATAAAGGGATCTTTTCAATTTGCACACCAACTCTTGCTTTCCCTTTACTACAAATCCTTCAAGTTGTTTCATGTAGATTTCTTCTTCCAGGTCCCCATGTAGGGACTTTTTCTTCACATCCATCTATTCTATCTCCAGATTGAATGTTGCAGCCAAAGACATTAGTACTCTAATAGAAGTTAGTTTTGCAACATGGGAAAAAATCTCACCGAATTCGACTCTCTCGACTTGGGAATAACCTTTCTCTACCAGTCGAGATTTGAACTTCTCGACTTGTCCTGCATCATTCATCTTCTTCTTGAACACCCACTTGCTACCGATGTTCTTTCTTCCACTAGGTAATTCGACCAAATCCCATGTCTCATTATTGTACAAGGATTCCATCTCTTCAACCATGGAATCCTTCCATAGTTTACCCTCTACCGAGTCAACTGCTTCACTGACCGACTTGGTCTCATTATCGATGGAAGTTAGAATGAATGAAAAACGAAAGTCGGGAGGAATATACCTCTCAACTAGTTTTCTTATTCCTTTTGATCTCCTTACCACCAGAGTCAGATTTTCCACCTCTTCCTCAAATTCAGTCGACTCATCTGAATCATCTTCTTCGTTCCTCAGTTCAAACCACACTATATCAAGATTATTCTTGGTTTGAAAAACTTCATAAGGCTCGGACTTACCTACGACTTCTATACAGACCATATCTTGACTATACATTGTTCTCCTTAATGCATGATCCCAGAGCTTATATCCTTTCATTCCTTCTTTATATCCAATGAAAATACATTTGGCTGCCTTCTTGTCCAGCTTGCTCCTCTTTTCCTTGGGAACAAGCACAAATGCATCACAGCCAAATACTTTGAGATGTTCCACTGAAGGATTCTTACCAGAATATACCTCCTGTGGAGTCATGTTGACTAGCACCAATGAAGGAGACATATTTACCAGATATCTTGCAGTGTTGACTGGCTCTACCCAAAATTCTTGTGCGAGCCCAGCACCATTGAGTATGCTCCTTGCCTTATCCATCAACATTCTGTTCATTCTCTCGACAACTCCATTTTGTTGTGGGGTATATGGTGTGGTATTTTTGCATACTATGCCACACTGCTTAGAAAACTGATAAAATTCTTTTCCACAGAATTCACCACCATTGTCAGTTCTCATCACTTTAATCATCTTCTCTATCTGGTTTTCCCCAAGAGATTTAAACTCCTAATATCTCTCGAAAACCTCTTATTTCTTCCTCGAGAAATATATCCATGTCTTCCTGGAGGAATCATCTATGAAGGAGACATAATACAGGGATCCACCAAGTGAAGGCACTATAACCGGGCCAAACACATCACTATGCACCAAATCTAGAATCCCTCTTTCCCTTATCGCTCCAGATGAAAACCTCACCCGACTTTGTTTCCATATATGAAATGGTCACAAAATTCGACTTCTAAAGCACATTCAGGAAAACCTTTGACCATACCTTTTCTTTTCATATCTCGGATTCATTTTTCTCCAATGTGTCCCATCCTCTCCTGCCATAACCCGGTGGGGTCAATTTTATCATTTCTTGTTGAGTCCGTTTAAACCGAATTAGCTCGATTTGAGTTGAGTTGTGTCAACATCGAGTCGAGTCGAGTCAAAATTGAGTCGATTTCAGGAGCAATGATTTTTTTGCATCCAATCGAGTCGGCATTCCATAATAGCTTGTACATGGTACCAATCCAGACTCCTTTCATTAATACCATTGCACCTCTGACCATGTTGCACGAATCCTTCTGAAACAAAGTATGCACACCTACATCACTCATCTTGCTGACAGATATCAGGTTTCTTTCCAAACCTGGAATGTGTATCACACCTTGAAGGGTTCTTTTCCTCATGCAGTGTCAGTTGAACTCTTCCTCGTCTGACAATTTTGGTTGTCGAGTCATCCCCCAAGAACACATCACCCCCATCATATCATTCATATTCACAGAACCATTCTTTATGTGGTTCTATATGATAGGATTCTCCTAAGTCGATCAAACAAACATATTGATCTGAATGTGTATTGATCGATGCTAGGTACACATCACCTCCCTTATCCAAGGTCATCTTTCTCTCAGTCGACTGCTTCTCATCGGATCCAACATTGAATTTTGTTGCCTTCGACTTATAGTCCTTTTTATAATTTCTATATTTACTACATTTCCAGCATCTTCGCATCGACTGAACTGGGGATTTAGATCTAGCCTTCGACTCAAAATTTCTATTGGAGAATCTACCTTTATTTTTTTCTATCAGTCAATCTCTCACTACTAGAGCATCTTTGGTCGATCCTTCCATGTTCTTCCTTCTCATTTCTTCTGACAACAGAGAAGAAAGCACGTCCTCTAGCACTAGTGTAGTTGTATAACTCCCAATATCCATGACTAAGCTATCCCATGAGTCTAGAAAAGAACATAATAGGATGATACACTTCTCCTCATCAGTGATATTAATATCCATAGATGATAACTGGCTTAACACAATACTAAACGCATTTAAATGCTCATTCACCGAACTGCCATAACTCATTCTCAGAAGATACAGTTTATTTTTGAGAAACAACTTATTTATGATAGATTTCGACGGGCATAAGCTTCCCAGCTTGTCCTACACTTTCTTGGTCGAATCTTCACCTAAGACATTCAGCAACACCGAATCTGCAAGACAAATCCGAATCATACTTCTTGTTCTTCTTTCGAGTTTCTCCCATTCTTTCGTCGACATGCCTATCGGTTGGGTACCTAAACAAATCGTTGTACATTGTTCTCAATCTACAATAAGATCTTCCATTTTAAGCTTCCAAAGCTCAAAATTCTGGCCATTATTTACCACGATATTTAACACAATTTATGACTTACGACTCTTACTATACCTAGGGTTTATTTCTCAAATTCAAGATTGGTAAATAAAGATATGATATACTCGCCAAAGCATAACACCGCTATGATAACTCACTTTTCAAGGAATATCTAATCTCTAATAGCACATGTCAGGGAATGAGAGACACCTTTACACTAATCCTAGTAGAAGAGAAGAAGAATTTAATCAAGAATGCAAATGACACAAGCAATCACACAGTACACTGCGATTTTACCCTGGAAACCCTTAACCAGGAAAACCAACATTCCTTTGAGCATTCTTCTCTCTTGTTGTCTTATTCAATCAGAATAAAAGGTTACATGTCTAACCTTGGTCCACACCTAAGACACAATCGACATCATACCCTCTTTCCTACACAAGATCAACCCTGTAGCCAATATGGATTACATATGCATGACCAACAACCTACATCTAAAGATTTCTCTAAAGATTGGTTATTTTACATTAACATGCATTATCCTTTACGACCTTACAACATGCCTATTTATAGGCTTTGCCACAAGAAAACCCTAAAGATTGTTACCCAAAAATGGTTACAGATCCATGCATATCATTGGCTACAAATCCCACAAATCCTGGGATTCTCTTACATTTGAATCCAAGTCGATTTACGATTCGACTACCAATCGGCCTTCATTCGGTCTCTAGTCAGTCATCTCACACCCGCACTTTGACCTCTTGTTGGTTGACTTGTTGTTGATATCTTTGACTTCAACTTTACTTGGTCTACTTCCTCGACCTTCAACTTGTTGTCGATCCACCTCGACCTTGAATGTTTTCGATTCACCTCGACCTTCAACCGCCATTCGATTCATCCCAACTAGACTTTCACTACAAAGAATATAAAAATCCAACAATCCAGTGGTTTGTGGGGTCAAAGTTGTTTTATTTCTTAATCAGAGTCTTTATATGCATATTAGATATGTTCTAGGTCGCGGTTCGAACAATAGCGAAAAGTTCCTCGCCCTTAGGAATCTTCTTTCAGAGGCATCTAAGAAGGGAGTTAGAAAGATTTAGGTGATGGGGGATTCAAAGTTAGTGATTAACTAGGCATCCAAAAAATATTCAGTGGTGAATGTGTTCCTTGGTCCTTTGTTTAATGATATTCATGATTCTATTCAGTCCTTTAATGGGATCCCTTTCAAGCACATTTATATAGAGCTCAATTCGAAGGTTTATTCATTGTCAATGGAATCTTTGTCTCTCCTTGTAGGTTATTTTGGTCTCTACGAGTTTTTTGATGGGGTAGAGAACAAATCAATGGATTTCAAGTTTTAATTTCCTTCCAAGGCCATGATGTATTGCAAAATTTTTTATTTTTTTTTTAAGCTTTTTGGTATCACATAAGGTTGATCACCATTGATTTCCTTTGACTTAAAACATATTTTTGTGGTATTGAATTAATGATGCTTTTATTATATTTTGATATGCAATACTTTTCAAGATGTACTAGAATAAGAAATTTCTCTCCTTTTACAGACTTTTCATTGAATTTCTTGCCATGATCAATCCTCTCAAGATCACAACATGTATATTCATCTCTTATGAATATAAGGATTTTTTTCTGTGGAAAAGACCTACAAACTTTAAAAAACATTTACTTCTAACATTAAAAAGATAAAAATATAAATTGATAAAATTTAATGTCATTATGTAAAAGGTGGAGAGTATGCTACACATAATATTTGTCAGAATAATGTTTATGAATTTATTATTGTATATTCGATTTTGATATATTAGATTTAGTTTTAAGGTGAGATGGTTCAATCTACCTCCTCTAATTCTTTGGGATAATGGAAGGTCATGAATTTGAGACCAAAATATATCAAGTTGGTTGTAAATATTTGATAGGTGGATGGTTTTTCTATATTGAAAAAAGGTACAATTTATGTAGTAATTTTGATGTTTCCTTATTTTTGAGTAGGTCAAAAAGGATTAGAAAAAACAATAAATAAAATAAATCATTATCATCATCTAATTTAAGGTCACAACCTACTTAAAGGTAAAATTGACTTCACAATGACAATAATTCCATCAATCTGAAATTATTATTTTCAAATATTAGCTAAAAAAAAAACCAATTTCCCTTCTTATTATTTTGAACTGTTGAAAAACCAAATTTATAGTAGAGTTATACTACAACTATGTAAATTTATTTTTTAGAAAAAACATCATATCATTTCATTATTATTATTTATTTTCTTCGTGAAATACATATTCCCTCCAAGTACTTCCCCATAATCCATGGAAGGTAAATGGGGTAAACCATCGGCCCTGATTACGGGGCCTAACCCCAAGGGGATCAAAATAGTCAAACCAGTGACCAACAACAAGTAGGAAAGATCTAAGTTTTGTCTCTAGACCAATTGAGCTAACCCTTAGGGCTTGAAATAGAAGAGTTATACAACTATTTAAATTTATTTTTTAGACATAAAATCATCTCATTATTTTTTTTTCTTCAGGAAATCCCCTCATTCTGAGGATGGCATCAAGGGTAAATCGGATTTTGCAAAAGATCGAGGCTTTGTCAAAAGAATGTTCAAGGCCATTACAACAATTTACTCATTAAGATATCAACATGCCACACATAGGAATTAAACGTTGGTGGAGAGGATAGTAATCATTCCTCCTAACTATCTAAGTTAGAACTAATTGAAAAATCATCATCTCATTAACCAATTGAGTAGTCAAAAGGCTAGATCAATTTCTTGTACACAATACCATTCTGCAGAGTGTGGAAATATAGATAGCTTGGATTGGCAAGGTCAGATCTTCGAATCACTTTCATATTGTATTTAAACAACGTAAGGATGGAGAAAAACCTGTTGAACTTTTTAAATATAAAACTAGTTGGTATGAAGAGGAGGATTTGTAGAGGTTAATCAAGGATAATTGGAAGCATTATGAAGAGGGTATGGGTGAATTTGCTAGTGTTCAGTTTTCTTCTACATTAAAGTTGGCCAAAGAAAAAATACCCAAGTGGGAAGTTGAGAGACATAAAAAGAAAGATTACTTGCTTAAGGAGTTGGAGAAAGAATTGGAGTTGGTTTACTCTAATCAATTCATTAGTAACTTTAGACAAGTTCTATTGGAAAGGACTACTTCATTAGAACATAAAAGAAAAATCTTATATTGGATAAAGAAAAAGAGTGGAGAATTAAGAGTTGAGCCTTGTGGATTGAGTCCGGTGACTAGAATACCAATTACTTTTAAAAAAATTCTAGGCACATGATGAACAACAACATTATTTGGGAATAAAAGGATGGAAACAAGGTTTGAGGGTTCATGATTTGGAAAATATGGGGGTTCAACACTTGAAGGAGATATGTAAAGAACCTGATAGAGTGATCTTAAGGGAGATACCAAAAGTTTTGTCATATTTTCCCAAATTTGTTTCTAAAGAAGAGAATAATATCCTCTACAAACCACTGACTAAGGAGGAATTTATGTATGTACTTAGTACTTTTCAAAAGGATAAGAACCCTGACTCAAATGGGTGGACTGCATAATTTTTTATAGAGTTCTTGGATGTTCTTGGAGATGATTTACTAAGATTTTTCAAGGAGATTAGGGAGACTAGGAAGATGATAGGGAGTTATAATTCCACCTTTTCAGTCCTTATTCCTAAGGTGTATTTCATTGGTACATTTGATGATTTTATACATATTTCTCTATGTAATTGCCTTTATAAAATAATCTTTAAGGTGATAGTTGTTAGAATCACACCTTTGCTATATGATGCCATTTTCTATAAACAATTTGGGTTTTTGAAGGGTAAACGTATACATGAGGTGATAGGTACTACTCATAAAGGCTTTCGCTCAATTACACTTTTCATATTCATGCAATAGTTATCAAACTAGACTTGTCTAAATCCTATGATAGGGTGTTCCAGCTGTATCTAAGGCTTATCCTCATTCATATTGGTTTTGATCTACTTTTGGTAAAATGGATAATGGGTTGTGTGACATCCTCATCCTTTAACGTTTTAATTAATGGTCCTATATTTTAATTTTTTAAACCTTCTAGGGGGATTAGGAAAGGTTTCCCCTTGTCCCCATACCTTTTCCTGTTAGTTGCAGAAGGTATAAGTAGAGCTATTCTTGAAGCTATAAGACAAAGGAAACTCCTGGGAATTAAAATTGGAAGAAGGGAACAACTAGCTCGTATACTATTTGTATATGATATTTTGTTATTCTATTTCTTCTCTAAAGAGAAATGTTGACACTACAAAGAGATTCTAAAACTCTATTTTCAAGCCATAGGGATGGAAACTAATATTACAAAAATTTCCTTGTACTTGCCTAAAGTGGAGGCATAAGTAAGGAAACATTTGGAGCATATTTTTACATTCCCCTCTCATTATTTGAATGATAGAATTAAGTACTTAGGTTATTCTCTCAAACCTAACAATTATGGAAAGGTTGACTGGATGTAGCTATTATATAGGATTGAAAAACGAGTGAACTTTCGGTGTAATCTTTGGATTTTAAGGGGACAAAGATCAATTCTCATCAAGTAATTCTAGAATACATTCCAGCCTATTGGAATATTATGGCTCATATTCCAAAAGGTATTTTGGATAGGACCATGAAGGTGTTCTTTAACTATCTATGGAAGGGAAGTTGTGATTATAAGGGATCTCGTTTGACAAATTGGAAGGTAACTGCTTTGTCTAAGGATCAAGGTGGTTGGGGAATCAAGATGCAGGGCTTCACCTTGTTGACCAATATCTTATCATGCTCATTCATAAATGGAATTTTTAAATTAAGAAAAATAGCATCAATATATTGTAGATATTGGGGTAGAATGTGAGGTACAGGGGGTTTTATAGGCGTTGGGAGGTAAAAAAAGGATATCCAATAAAAATATGATTTTTTTTGGAAATATGTATTGGAAGGGAGGTCAAACTGTTAGTACCTAATTTGCAGTATCGCTACAAGAAATTTAAACTTCTGATAGCGAAATGGGGGGATTCTTAAAGGAATTCACTACGAAAATTTTTCATAGCAAGGATTTTGTAGTATAAAATTGATTACTATGTATTGGAAGGGAGGTCAAACTATTAGTACCTAATTTGCAGTATCGCTACAGGAAATTTAAACTTTTGATAGCGAAATGGGTGGATTCTTAAAGGAATTCACTACGAAAATTTTTCATAGCAAGGATTTTGTAGTATAAAATTGATCTACTACATAAAGTAGTTTTGAATTCTGGAAACACTTGTTATGTGGTATAAAGGGAATCCTTTCCATGGTTAATGAAATAAACATCAAATGTGCCCAACTTTAACTGTGTATCCATGGTTTATAGTTCAATTGGGAGTTGTATTTTGGGCAAATAAAATATTGGGTTTTCGTACCCAATCTCCAATTCCAAGTGAGTGATAACCAAGCCTCATTTCAAATTAATCTCCAAATGTACCACCAAGTGTCAAGAACCGAGTGCACATGTGTACAACAGCGCTTAAGGGGTCCACAAGAAAAATCCTTTGCATAATGTGGTCAAAATACACTTGTGTATATAAACAAGAGAGTATTTTATTTCCTAATGCATGTGGGATATATATCCCACACATGAAAAAGAACAGTGTGCCAAAAGGAAAGTCGAGTACCCAAGGAACCATTCATTCTATATTTTGAAACACGATCGCAAGGTTGTGTTAGTGGTGATACAATTGATGAGCAAGGATTTGAAGATGCATCTGAACTCGTCCATGAGATAAATGAACTGGTTTGAACTGGAATTTGGGTTGGGGATTGTTTCATATACAACATGGAAATATCTCATGCATTTTGCATGAGTAAAGGTTTATATTCAAAACTATTTGTGGAGGGAACAAAATTTCCAAACCAACAAGATGCAAAACCACTGGTACTGTCACAGGTGAACCACAAGCTCCCAAATATCATAGCAAGAAACAATGACTACACAAGTCTACTGCAAAGAAAGAATATTTATGTGTGCCCATAAACCGTGCTCTTCTTCTGTAAAATAAAATTTGTGGGCAAGGTGCAGAGTTCATAGATATATGTACTGTAATGGCTTTAGAATCTCCTCCAGATCAGTTTGTGACCAACGAAAATAACAAGCCATGACGGATTGCCCTATTTATAGAGCCATCTCCATTTGCATACATTTTAGGTTACAAAAACCACTTAAATATCTACGGGAAATGGGTGATGAGGTAATTGTCGTGACAACTCGCAATGGAGTTGCTTAGGAATTCTATGATGCAAAGGTGATAGGATCATGGAGTTTTCCTTGTACTTGGTATTTAAATGTTCCTCTATCCCTGGCTTTGAGTCCCCGAATTATTATGATGCAATTAAGGGTCAAATTCCAGAGTCATTATGCAAACAATTTATTATGGTTGGGTTTAGATTATGGTGCTACTAAAAGTTGGATCGTTGCCAATATAGATTCTACATCCTCACTAGAAAATGAAGCTTTCATAGTAGTTCTCAATATCGCATATCATTATGTTTTACCTTCATCTTGAGGTCAAGAAATTAGATAAAGTATATCTATTGTTGACAACATATAATTTGAACCTGTGAGTTTGACAGAAGAAAAGGTTGGGAAAGAATATAAACGCCGAAATTTCATGTACATGATTGTTTTAGAGGTCATCTTCCGATGCGTTTTCTGAGCAAATGGGACTGAATTTCAAAACTCCGAGACATGGGTTTTTCTCAAAACGGGCCCACTTAGGTTCCCTAGAAGCATTTTCCCGAAATATGGAACCATTTCGGAGCAGCGGGTGGATCTTTGAGATGGATTTTTCCATATTTTCAGGAAAGGAATCTTATCAGTTGAGCCATCGACCACTGATTTCAAGGTAGGGTTTTAGCCTTCGGAGACAGTTTAACACCAAATAAGCAGAAGTTGAACATTCTAAGGAATCGAATCAACATTCAAAGGGTTAGATTCAGAATTTCAAGGTATGAAAGTAGATTTATGACTAGTGGTAGACCACATTTTGGGCTCAAATATCATCATTTAATCGAATTACATCTCAGCTTTATCAACAGATGCAAATTTTCAAAGATTGTTCGATGATCTCCAGATTTCCTGTGATAGATTGGAGATTTATTTTATTTTCAGTTTTATTCTTAATAGCTTGTAATGGTTATATATTCTATCATTTGAAATGTAATTAGGGTGGTTCATTTCTGAAGGCTGGAGAGATAGATTAGTAGGGCAGCGAGATTGTGTGCTCTTTATTGTAAGCCTGATGGGTAGGTGAGATATTCCATGTTAGATTATCATAAATTATTGTATTTTGAGTTATTGCTTGTTTAACTCTTGTGCATTTATTCTTCTTAATTGAAATAAACTTAGAATTACATATTCTTATGCAGCAAATCCTTGTTATACCTGCTTGTCTTCCCTAAGTTTATACAAATATTTTGTATCCATTAACAAAAAGGATTTTTGTTCACTAGATATTCTATTCCATGAATTATGCAAGTCAGATCTACTAGTGATGCTTGCATATTTCAAATTTGTATTCTTCTTCATCTACCTTTCATAATACCATTAATCTATACAATGTTGGGTTTACTTGCATCTGATCCATGAAACATTATGAATGACTCCATGCCCAATGGTCTTGATTGTTGATCAGTTTTACAATGCATTAAGTCCATTTCCTTGATTCTCCTCTTTTCTCATCTAGTTTACTTGATCCATCAATATCCCAAACCATACAATTAAATTATCTTTCAAGATGTGCTAGGAATTTCTCTTTTGCATTCCAAGCAATCTCTAGTGCCAACACCAACAAAAACATTTCAGGAGTTATTTATCGATAACTAGTGAAATTAGGGGTATCCTTCAATATCCTATGAATCCATGTTCTTTGTCATAAGTTTAATGAGCGAATACCACATGCATCAAGAACATATTTATTTTTGGTAAAGCCCTGACAATTAATTCATTTTGGAATTTCTCGATGAGAGATAGTCTATGGATAAGGATTCTAATTGAAAAATATATTTCCCCTCGCACTTTCATAAGATAGATTAGGAGGAGAAGAAACATTATTCATAATGTATACAGCCAGTGGAAAGATTTGACATTAAATATTTTCCACTCATAGGTCAGTGCCTTGCTTGGAAAGTTGTTTCCAGGGTTCAAGTTAGAGTAGGTACCAATGTGATTCTAAGATGTGGTGAAGGCATCTTCCTCCCAGAAGATTTAATCCTCCAACTATAGGAACGAGGAATATGCACATTGAATAATTTTGATAATCCTCTTCTTCCCTCAATTTGGAGCCAAGGTTGGCTACAAACTCAGGCCTTGGGCTTAAAAGGTAACTCGAGTCAGTGTTGGGATGGATTTTTAGCTGACCTTAGGAAGGCACATGTAATACTTAGGGATGAAGATGATGAAATTGCTTGGGCTTATAACAAAATTGGAGGTTATTATGCTGCCAAACTTTGATACACTGCTTTACAAACTGATCTGTAAATAGTGGGCTGACTTGTTATGCTATGCAAGCACCCTCTACTTCATTAAATAAACTTTACAGGACCTTTCTCCATGTGTTAAAATATGCAAGGCAAATTATGTGCCAAGTTTATGCTTCTTCTTTTAAATGTTTATATGTGAGGTCTTTGCAAGATTAAATATGTTGTTTTCATAAATACAACAACTAAAATAACTTGCAGCAAATAATAACCAGCAAACACTCACAGCAAGAACAACATGATAAAGGAGTTCACCCCTCTCCGGGCTACATCTCCTTGAGCCTCCATCAATGGACTTGGCTCTCTGGGATTAATTTGTCAAAAATTATTTTACAAGCTGCTGCTCAACTCCAATGGAAATTCTAACTATACCATTGGATTCAAAATACATAAAAACCCCAGAAATGACTAATAGAACTCTGAAAACGGATCATGGCTCATCCGAGCATGACCTCTTCTACATGTGGCCTTAAGCTTCCCTGAGCTTCTTTGTGGAAAAAACACCTGTAAAAGTCCTGAAATGGATCTGAAACCTATCCCAAAGTGTTTAGAGCATAATAATTAGCCAAAAATGATTATTCAATCACAGAAAACAAACATAGGCTCATCTGTACATGACCTCAAACAATGAGGGCTTCAAGCTCCCTGGAACTTCCTGAAACTTCAATGGTTAAAAAACTGAAAAAGAAGTCTTCAAATGGCTATGAAAACAATGCCAATGGATTCAGAATGTCCAAAAACCCTTAGCTGGGCTTTTACGACACCTCATTTGGCCAAAAAATGAAGAAGATAGGCCTCCTGCCATTTTCTTCCTTCAAGCTTGTTGTCTCTGGTTCGCCAAAACGCACCTCTGTGTGCTCTCACCAAGAACACGCTCCAAATTCATGCTAAAACCTAGCACACGCGCATAACCACAAAACCGTTCAAACTGTAGGACGGTTAGGGCACGCCCAACCCCTAACTATCAAAGCCATTGGGCATATGGTCCATGTGACCACGCGCAAAAGGGCTAAGTCCAAATCAAATGGGTAATGGACAACTGGTTCAAACATGCGCGAATACAAAAAGGGCTACATTATGGGCATGACATGTGCCGACGTGTGTTGAAACCGTTTCAAACAAACCAAAATCCCGCGCGCGCAAAGTTGTGGACGGTCATATGGTAAAACATATGAAATCGGGGTTTAAAACCATTGGAAACGCGTGCGGGCACGGTCTCCATGTAGCAAGGGTCTTATGGTAACAATACAACCGTAGGCCGGGGCTAAGCCCCAGCCCTACCCCCCGCTGACATGCATATAATTCAAACTTATATAAATTTTGAACCATATATATAATAAGAAATACAATGTGGTGCGTCATTTGGGCGGCCTTTGCCAAATATTTGCATGGTGGGGAGGTCCGGGGTTTGAGTCCATTGGACTCCATAATCTTTTAACCAACAACCAATTACAATGGTGCCACGTGGCAGCCCATGACTGGGCCACGTGGCACCACACCATTTGTCCATTAAATGCCATGTGTCACAATGTCATTTACCCTCATCTACCAATTCAAAACTGCCACATCATCATATGCCACTTCAGCGTATGGACGTACGGCCTCTGCCACGTTAGCATCCTTACGGACTGCACAGTCAGCGCTCATTTTTTTCCCTATTTGGTGATTTGAACATATCGCGATATCTCTCTCATCTGATGTCTGTTTGAACCCAAACGAGTTGCGTTGGATTTGTGACGACGAGGGATACACACCCATTCGTTTTGAGGCAATTCCGAGAACTTTGAGTTTTGAGATAAAATTTGACCCCTGGTCCAGATTTTGATCACGCCTTCCCACTGAAAGGCTTTTGGACCCACAAAATCTTATGATCATTTGTCTGAGCTTCAATACTCTTCTTCTTTCAAGTTCTATCAACTGATTCTACTTGAAAAGTCTTTTCGACAATCACTTGGATACCTTGACATGCCTTGCACTGCAATTGACTATGTCCTTCAACCACTGTTCTCTGGCTGTTGCTGACCCACTGTTCTCTTTGTGCTTGGAAGATTTCCAACCTTCCCATTGAGAATCAAGTCCCTCTTGTGAACTCTTTGACGTCAACACAATCAGCTCTCCAATGGCTGCAAAAACTTTCCTACGACATCTTGTCACAAGCCAAAAAAACCATCAATCTTGAAAACAAATTTATACAAGACTGAAAATGATGCCAACAAAGTCTTTTTTCTCTTCAAGAAAATGGTCGCATCTTGTACTTCATCAAAGCACATGGTGTTTTCCTGCATCTTGGTGTACTCAAAATCAACTTACAACCCAACAAACACCATCGACTAAACACAAGTCAAAAAACATGATCGACACAAGATAGTCATCAGACAATCATCGAAACAAGTCAAAACTCATTTTAAACATATCAACCTTCCCAAAATGACAAGTCGACAAACATGATACACAATCATGTTACAATCATGAATCATTCATGATGAACCATCACCAGGTTCACTGCTTACACATACACAAAAACAAATGCATGTGCATGACTCTTCAACTCTCCTTCCAGTACAAACATAAGTACATAAACCCCGTAACATGTGGGTACATAAGAGCTGAATATGAAAAAGATATATGGTTGTAAAAAGTGAGCATCATATCCATCTTTTACATCCTCCTGGCGAGGTTGTGCAACAACAAGAATGCCTTCACACGAATTTCATTCACATGCAAACTTGCATCATACAAGTTATGATAAACTGCTGCAACTTGTCATACTCTCAACATAAATGCATATATAAGGCTGAAATATGCATCTACAACAGAAAATGCAATCCTTACTTGCTCAAGAAATCCAACCATTTATTACCAAGCCAACTCAACGGTGACTTTTTCTGCTGAAAATCATCCTCTTGTGAATCATCTTGATTCACATCAATGATGGAATCTCCTCTTCCATTCTTGCCAATATCTTTATCCATATGCTTCTTGTGCTGTGGATGAGTGGTTGGATGCAATGTTCAACATTGGTCAATGAGATGACCCCTCTTCTGACAATGAGTGCAAATCTTTTGCATCCTCTTTTCACATTGTCTTTGCTTATAAAGTTTCCTGAAAGTGGTCAATCTTTTCCAACATTTTGAAACATGATGGTTATATAAACCACAATATGTACATGGACTTTTCCTTCCATTTTGACATACAAATTTATCATGCTTAACATAATCAAAAGCACTTGAATGATAAGCAGAATTATACCTTGAACATTCACCTTTATCGCCTCTTTGAGGAGGTGAATTTGAAGAGTTAGAAGCTCTCCTTTGAAGACCAACAATAGTGTTCTTGTCCTCATCGCTGTCACAACTCTTTCATTTCACACATTTTCATTCATCTTGAACACATACTTTGCATGCTGGAGGGGTTGAACTTTCACCTTTATAGCCTTCTTGAGGAGGTGAACTTGAAACAAAATTTGTTCTTGGAACTTTTTCCCTTGTCTCCTCAACTTTGGAATTTTCTCCATCTCTTCGTTCATATCCAAGACCAAAATACTTGGGTCTCTCCTCAACAACAATAGGTTCAACAATGCCTTGTGCATGCTTGCCCAAACCTCTACCTTCATAGCTTATTTTTAACAATAACTTGGATCCTATTCCTCTTGTGTGATTTTCAAAAACACCAAAGCATTCATCTTGAGAGGAATTAGAAGATAAACTAACATTGCATACCTTATGTTCATGCAAGTACTTGGTAAGGGTTTCCTTTGCCTCATGGATTTGAATCTCCATCTCATACAACTTTTCAAGAAGCTGGTCTTTCTCCTCCTTCATGGCCATCAACTGCTCTTCAAGGGAAATGCTTTCCTTTCTATCTTCACACACCTCTTTCATCACATCTCTCATGGTTAGTAATTCCTTCAACATCTCTTTGTCAAAGAACTTAGATAATGAAGATGTATGAGAACTATCAATGTTTGAAGCTTCCTCCATCCTTGCAAGATATCAAACTTCAACACAAAACTTGCACAAATACCAACAGCTAAATCTCAAGCTATCAATGGCAAATACATGAGAAAAACAAACTAAGCTCTGATACCACCCGATCTGTAAATATTGGGCTGACTTGTTATGCTATGAAAGCACCCTCTACTTCATTAATATAAACTTTACAGGACCTTGCTCCATGTGTTAAAATATGCAAGATAGATTATGTGCCAAGTTTATGTTTCTTCTTTTAAATGTTTATATGTGAGGTCTTTGCAAGATTAAATATGTTGTTTTCATAAATACAACAACTAAAATAACTTGTAGAAAATAATAACCAACAAACACTCACAACAAGAACAACATGATAAAGGAGTTCACCCCTCTCCGGGCTACATCTCCTTGAACCTCCATCAATGGACTTGGCTCTCTGGGATCAATTTGTCAAAAATTCTTTCACAAGCTCCTGCTCAAATCCAATGGAAATTCTGACTATACCATTGGGTTCAGAATACATAAAAACCCCAGAAATGTCTAATAGAACTCTGAAAATGGATCATGGCTCATCCGGGCATGACCTCTTCTATATGTGGCCTTAAGATTCCCTGAGCTTCTTTGTGAAAAAAACACCTATAAAATTCCTCAAATGGATCTGAAACCTATCCCAAAGTGTTCAGAGCATAATAATTATCCAAAAATGATTATTCAATCACAGAAAAAAAACATAGGCTCATCTGTGCATGACCTCAAACAATGAGGGCTTCAAGCTCCCTGGAGCTTCCTGAAACTTCAATGGTTAAAAACCTGCAAAAGAAGTCTTTAAATGGCTGTGAAAACAATGCCAATGGATTCATAACGCCCAAAAACCCTTAGCTGGGCTTTTACGACACCTCATTTGGTCAAAACATGAAGAAGATAGGCCTCCTGCCATTTTCTTCCTTCAAGCTTGTTGTCTCTGGTTCGCCAAAACGCACCTCCGTGTGCTCTCACCAAGAACACGCTCCAAATTCATGCTAAAACCTAGCACACACGCATAACCACAAAACCATTCAAACTGTAGGATGGTTAGGGCACACCCAGCCCCTAACCGTCAAAGCCATTGGGCATATGGTCCATGTGACCACGCGCAAAAGGGCTAAGTCCAAATCAAATGGGTAATGGACAAGTGGTTCAAACACATGAAAATACAAAAAGGGCTACATTATGGGCGTGACATTGGGCGACGTGTGTTGAAACCATTTCAAACAAACCAAAATCCCCCGCGCGCAAAGTTGTGGGGTCATATGGTAAAACATATGAAATTGGGGTTTAAAACCATTGGAAATGCGCGCGCGCATTGTCTCCGTGTAGCAAGGGTCATATGGTAACAATACAACCGTGGGCTAGGGCTAAGCCCCAGCCCGACCCCCTGCCAACATGCATATAATTCAAACTTAAATAAATTTTGAACCATATATATAATAAGAAATACAATGTGGCGCGTCAGTTGGGCGGCCTTTGCCAAAGCTTTACATGGTGGGGAGGTCTAGGTTTCGAGTCCGGTGGAATCCATAATCTTTTAACCAACAACCAATTACAACGGTGCCACGTGGCGACCCATGACTAGGCCATGTGGCACCACACCTTTTGTCCATTAAATGCCACATGTCACAATGTCATTCTCCCTCGGCTACCAATTCGAAACTGCCACATCATCATATGCCACTTCAGCGTACAGACGTACGACCTCTGCCACGTCAACATCCATATGGACTGTACGGACTGCACAGTCAGCGCTCAATTTTTTCTCTATTTGGCGATTAAAACAGATCATGATATCTCTCTCATTCGACGTTCGTTTGAACCCAAACAAGTTGCGTTGGGTTCATGACGACGAGGGCTACACACCCGTTCATTTTGAGGAAATTCCGAGAACTTTGATTGTTGAGCTAAAATTTGACCCCTGGTCCAGATTTTGATCACAAACAACTGAGGTACAAGAAATCTATTGGTGGTGGAAGAAGTTATGGATGGTTAAAGTCCCTCCAAAGTGCACTCTATTCCTTTTTAGTGTTCTCAACAAGAATTTTTTAACTTGGGATAGACTACAAAACATAAATAAAGCATGCCCAAGCAATTTCATCCCCTGTAGAAGTAATGAATAAACTTCCTTACAATTATTTTTAGAATTCCCTTACTCAATATGGGTATGGAAAGATGTTGAACATTAGACCTCACTTTAGCATTTTTGGGATAAAGCCACACTAGAAGATTATTTTCAAGTGTACTCTATTAGAAGAGAACTAAAGGAATATAGAACACTTCCATACTTGATTACTTGGGGAAACTGGTTCACAAAGAATGCTAGGCTTTTTGAAGATGTCCAAGTTCCCACTTTCAAATTTTCACTACAACTCCATATTTCATTTTTTTTTCTTATAAGGAAAGTATAAAACCAAAACCAAGTCATGTGATTGGAGAGGTTATTATGAACAAGGATTATGCATGGAGCTTCTTTGATGGAGCATGTTAGGGTCCATAACACTTCTACAGTCTGGGCTTCATGTTATTTACTACTGAGAATCATTGTTTCACTGGTAAGGAAAATCTAGGTATTTGAACCAATAATCAAGGTGAATTTAGAGCATTATTATTCCTATTGAAGTGTGCTTTAGAGAAAAATATTATACAACTACACGTATTTGGAGACTCTGTTGTGACTATAAAATGGTTGAACAATGAAATCTAGGTCCATAGTACGGGTCTTTCATAGTTGAAATTACATTTGAAGGATATCTCTAGTCTTTTTCAAATGATTATTTTTACTCATATATAGAGAGAACTGGACAATTTTGTCGATTCATTATCTAAGGATGCTTTGCACATGGTTGAAGCTTTTCTTGTCTTAGATGAATTTACTAAGGGATATCTGGTTTATTCAAAGTCTTGTAACCTTTTATACTTTTGATCTTATTTGGTTATTTATTTGTAATATGTCAATTGATGATGACATATTTTGATTAGAACTTAGTTAGATATTTAAGGTTTTGGGACAACTTATGAAAACGATATTTGTAGTGGGCCTGCAAACCACAGAAAATGAATCATACATTGTATGAACATCAACACCTAAGAATTGTATTTTCAATTCGTCTTGAATAGAAAGTACTTTTTTTCTTGAAAAAAAAAACAATTGACAAAATGTCATCTCATTATATTATGCAGGAGCATCACCATCGTCTTTTAATGAGGTTGGGTGGAGGACGACTCAACATCCAACACAACACACTTTAACTGGATTGGATTCTAAGGAGGGCGTGTCACTCTAAATTTTGAAAATTTTTAATTAAAGATCCCATAAAATCTTGAAGCTAGATCCATTGTATATGCTCCAGGAAATTTTAATTTCCTTTAATCCCTATAGGATTGTACATATTTTGAGCGTCGAATCATATCTAGGTTGTAATTATCCATTTATTGTAATAAGCCTAGTGGTAGGATGCTTTTAATTATGATATGAAAGCACTAGAATAGTCTGGAGGGAAGGCTCGACAAGCCCCTTCATGTATAAATCAATGTAATCCTTGCCCCTTCCTTCCATCCTTGCCCCTTCCTTCCACCCAAGAATATATGAGAGATAATAAAACATTACCATTAAATCATCACTATCAACCAATCATCACATAGAACCTGATAATGCTTCTTGAGACTTATTCAATTTCTGCAATTCTTCAATTATTGGAGTACTCTGATCCTATAGATAATATTACTCAATGTATTCTCTGAAACTCATCCAATTTTCACTCCTTGAATCCTCCCCAAAAAGACGTTATAGAAATAATGGTAGACTTTATTCAATTCTGGTCTATTCATGAGAGTGAACTTGCATAGAATGCCCTGCGCTCAATAATTAACATCCGATTCTAAAAATCTCACACAAGAAACTATAGTCCATAATATTTCCAATGAAATTTGTCCCACTTCATTTTGATTCTTTATGAAGAAGTTATGACTATTTTACTCGGAACACCTGTTTATTGACTAGCTCTAGGACTGGTCACAAACCCTATCTTCCATAGAGTGATCTCCATAATTATAGTGAATCAATAAATGAACTTTTTACTAGAGGTACCTTGATATGTCTTCTCAATACCATAGCAATTTCACCATCTGACTCATTCTAGAAAAAAAGTTATAGAAAAAAGGGTAAGATGACCTGAAAATAACATACCTTAGAACACATCACCAAAAGGCTTCATCCTCCCTTGAAATTTGGCCTTCTTTACTTCTTATTTCCTCTAAAATTCGACTTGTATCAAATAATGTATAATGATATTTATTTATACCATTTATGTCACTTCCTTTTAACATTAGGTCTGACCTGACACTTTCTTATTTTGTAATTATTTTCTTTAATTATCTTCAAGGCCTACATGTACTTCCTTCTTCA